>OX438782.1:8557295-8746464 GCA_949316455.1 Acleris holmiana | reverse complement strand
AGACACCATGTGTGACATATTCTTTTTGGACAGTTTCTTTTGTTAGCTAAGTACTGGATCTAATCAAGAGACTTTTTATCTTAATTTATTGTTTCAAAGCGCACATAACAAGTAAATATTACAAGTTAACCCGCCAAACTGTGATAACAGTTGAATTACATGAATAAATACAATTACCCCCTTACTTATGAACGTGGAATAAGCTTGGAATAGTTTATGCCATGCTTTGTCCTTATCTGTAATTGTGACATTTGCAACTGACAGAAAGTGACAAAGCATGGCATAAACTATTCCAAGCTTATTCCACGTTCATAAGTAAGGGGGTTATTGTTCAACGTTTACTCAACTCATAGTTGAACTTTTAATGTCGCGCACGGTGGTACGCGTGAGCTGTAATTATACATTGCTTCGTGTCGATACTAATAAAAGCTGAATATTATGTCGCATCCGGCCGAGGCGAGTTTATTTATTTAATCTTTATTGCACAAAACAATACACTTAACCCTTTATAAGGCACAGGCGATTCAGCGACCACATATATATTTATTTAGAATTTCTACCTTAAGTACTACAGACTATGATACATATTCTGTTGTATTTACATGAAAAATAACTTTCTTTTAAATGATTTTGAGGAAGTGTCCAACATGGGACTATATTTAACTTTCACGTAGCATAACTTTATAACTGGGGCCTTACAAAGGGTTAATATACAAAAGGCGAAATTAATGTCGTAAGGCATTTTCTACCAGTTGATCTTTGGGCAAAGCAGATAGTAGTGGCGTTGCAACATAAGGTCTAGCTATACATATATACCTACATAGTAATATGCTATACTCACATAAATACAAACACTGCACTCATACATAAATGTTTAAAATAATATGAAGATAAGCACAAAACAATACAGATAATGCAATCGTAAAATCAAGATAATGAAAACTTGCTTAATTTTAAGGAGAAAGTCGTTCCAAAGTCGTGCTGCCTGAAGGGCGTAAGAGCTGGACATAAAGCCATTGCGGTGAAGAAAGATAGAACGTGTGATATTGTTAGTGGATCGTAGCTAACGGATGTGTGTAGAACACTCAGGGGATAGTGGATCTTATAGAATATTATTAAGGAAACAAAGTAATCTAATTTTGCGACGTTGACGAATAGGAAGCCATTGAAGTTGAGAGCGGAAAGAAGAGAGAGTTGTAGATTCAAATTGAAATGGTTGATTGCATGTCACATTACAAGTATTAACTGATGGAATTACAAAAGGGATTCATGTGACGCCCTGCAAGGGCATAGCAACATAAGACAGTAGGGCTTATTTATATTACTTACTTACATATTTATGTTATAATTATGTATTAATTAAATATTGCACAAAATAAATTAACTGTTACAGAAGTTTTAATTAAGGTAATAAATACAATAAGAGACAAGTGTAGCATTATTCATTGCCAAATTTACTATTAGTTTTTTCACTTATAGGAACATTTATTACTTCAGAATCATTTTGATTGACAAATAAACAATGTCGAGTTGGCTATGTTTGGTATGTGGTTATACATTTTTATCGCCATTTGGTGGGAACTGGACGCAATAATTTTTAATTTTATAAATGGTAATTTTGGTTTATTCAGATGAATGTGAGGGTGGGTGTTTTGTGCTTTATAAAGTGAGGTTTACAGGAGTTTATTTGATTAATGTTAACTATTATCCTAATGCACTTTTTTTGCAAGATAAACATTGTATCTCCGTCACAACAATTTCCCCACAACATGATACCATACAAACAGCCACACAATTAACTGCCCATTAAAGACGGAAGTGAGAAAATGTAGAAAGAGATGAATATAGAATTTATACAAGAATCTCACGTGCACGACCAAGACAGTTTCTCTCTGTTTATCTTCATTGGTCACTCAGCTGTGTGGGCGATTGTACAATATTGTAGAGTAAGCGTGTGCGTAGTGCGCCGAGAGTTGTAGATATAGAGATGTAGCGTGTGTGGTCGACTGACCTCCCTAGTGGATCGTAGTTTCTTCCCGTGCGGCGTGTAATAGTAGATGTCGGCGTTCCGGCGCGAGTGCTGGTCGAGCGCGGCGCGGAACACGAGCTCGCGCTTCCAGCCGCGCTCCAGCGGCACGCGCAGCAGCGGCGACGACATCTCCACCGTGGCGCGCCGCCCGCGCACCGCCGGCGACGAGCCCGCCGGCGCTCCGCCCTGGGGGACCACCTCGACACTCAACCACTTGACCCACTTCGTAAACACTACTTCAGCGCGTGTCCTTGGATAACGTGCACAAACGAATACGGATCAAACTAGACGCCAATTCACCGACACAAAAAAAAAAAAATAGATTTTACTTTTTATTTTTAGATAACAAAGTATTTTTTTGTGAATGGCGTATTTTTTCGTTTTTTTGTTAATTGATTGAACCAGAAAATGCTGTAGGATTAAAAAAACGGTTTTTATCATCTCAATAGACCTCTTATTATAAGGGCTAGATATTTCACTTTGTTCCGATAGAGTTGACAGCAATCAATATATTTTTTTTATCTTGAAAAAAATGTTCCCAATTTCTTTTTAATTATTTTTTTGTTAAAGTGCTTCTAGTTTCATCCCTATTCGTTTGTGCACCTTATCCAGAAACACATTGTATTAATTCGAATGAACATGCTCCTACGATAAATCTGGACAACTCAACGGAATCAAATCCTAACCTCTCGTGACATGTCTATTATTTAAAATAACGAATGTGTTGTTTTGTAATTGGTGAGACAGTGCTATTTATTGCGACATAAGGTTGGCGCAGACATAACCGGTCGGCAACGGACCGGCATCGCCTCAACTCAAGCCGCTCAGTATTATTTGTATGAAAAGGATAAGGTGAAACGGTGCCAGTCCATTGCCGAGCGGTTATGTCTATGCACACCTTCAGATTGTAAGAAATCTGATAAATTGCGTTGTTTAAATCAATTACCGCGCGGCTTGCATGTGTGCGTGCTCCGACCGTACGCGCTTGGAGACACCACAAGCAAACTCAACACGACGGACCGAGCCGGTTAGGTCGGAAACGCGCCGTCGCCGGGTTTTGTAGCGGGTGTATTAAGTTTCAAGCGACGCGCATTGACTCAAGAATGTCTTACGTATTTATATCGACAACCATAGCGCCGAACGGTGATATGTTAGAGATACTAAAGGACAGGAAACAACCTATTTTTCCTATTTAGGTACACTATGCTTACATGCATATTGACTTCCAACACCCGATTGTTTAACATGCTCCAGGATCAAGATTTATCCTAGAGCTAGAGGGTCCGTCGTTATAAACACAAGATTAAAATATTCCATTGAGATATTCGAGACCAAGGTCAACGCGAGAATAGCGTCCTTGACCTCACAGGGCAAATTAATCGCAGAAACCAAGTCTAGTTGCGGTGAATTGACCCTTACTGTTTCCTAACTTTTTCTTTGCCTTTCTAAAGCAGTTTAAATGTTAAGGATTGTTATATCACAAATTTAAACCAACCTATAAACTTCTTGGCCTGATTGTGCAAAATGTGGTTACAGAATTATAAACAAGTATTTTTAAGCTGGGTACGAATCTGAGCGGCTCAGCCTGAGGCATGCTCGCCCCGCGCGGCGAGCTGTTCACGAGCCAAATTGTTGCACATAAACATACGCGGGTGAGGCTGCGTGATCGCCGCGAGCCGACATAATTCATCAATCATAATTCACCGAATTATTAACAAAAAGAAGAAGAAATCGCTAGGTAGTGGAACGGCTCAGCCACTTTATCAAATTTGTACGCGCCTCGCCCACAGACAAGTTAGAACTTATACACGTCCAAATTACGCGAGGCACGCACACTGAGGCGCCTTTGAACACGGTCAAAAGACCGACTCTCGGCGGCTCGCCGCGCGCTGCTCGCACACAGCGCGTGAGCGCGTACGAATTTGAGCAAAATAGAAGCCGTGCGTGCCTCAACCCGAGCTTGCTCTAATTCGTACCCACCCTTAGAGTTGTTGGTATTTCTGTAGCTCTGGCGTTATGTATGTATGTACCAACCTGTACTTTTTTTATAGAGTGAAGAGTGTAATGCGATGCCTCTCTCCTGAACTGAGCAGCGTAGTATAATAAAAAAAACACACGATTAAGTAAGGTTAGGTTGAGGTTAATTATGATTATGAATGTTATGATTTCCGGTAAAATAAGGTCGGCGCGAATATAGCACCGTCAACCCTTCAATCAACTATTCTTTGAACACTATTTTTTCAAGTTTGTAAAGCTTTTGAGTATAAAGAAGAAAATAAATGTTTTAAATACTAATAAATTCTTTTAAAATGTTAGGTAAATAGGTCAGTCCGACTGAATTCGGCTTTTAGTTAAAAATATAGTCGGACGCCGACTTCATTTAAAAGAAGTTATTTCCTGCTTTTTGAAGAAAGTTTTTTATTTTTTATTTTATTTTTTTATTTTGTACCTTTTAGTGGTCCTATACTATTTGAGGAGTTCCCTAGATTTCTACAAGATCCCATCATCAGATTTGGAGACGTGTGAAAATGGGACCAACTATAAAGTATACCCAATCCAACAAAAAAAAACTATTCGGTCCAGGTCTTTGTGTAATCGGAGAACATACATTAAAAAAAAAACCCCCCGACAAGCTGAGAACCCCCTCTTTTTTTTGAAGTCGGTTTCTAAACTAAATTGATTTTCTTTAAATAATTGCGTTTTTCTATTACAAAGATAAACAGTAATAATAAAATAATAATAATAATAATGATAATTCAATGAGCCAGGGAACTTAGTGGACCGTTTTGTCCCCAGTTTTATATGAAAATAGTGGTTTACTTTGTCCCCTAAGTTACCAGTATTTTTGGCAAAAATGTTATTCTGATTTGGATAGCTTATTTTCACTTGTACTGACAATGAATCTATTTATTAACAAACATTGTTTATACCGGGCTTTGGCTTCACAGTGTTGTATAATTAAGACATACCTACTTAAATGTACAAAAAATAGTTAATTGACCCCAAAAACAAACATCAATATCTGAAATTTTCAAGTATTTAAATCATCGAGTTGTGATAATTGAACAAATTGACGAGTCCAAATTTTCGTTTCCCATCGGTTTCCTTGGCAAATTTTCATCCATACTAATATAAATACGAACGAAAGTGACTCTGTTAAGCTTTCACGGCTAAACCGCTTAACTGATCTCAATGAAATCCGGTATGACAATAGACTGGACCCCGGCAAAGGACACAAATGAATTATTTAACAAACATACCATTTGACAACCCGCGTTTTTTTACGATACTGTTAATAGTTCTGGATTTATTTCAGGACCATCGTGTAGAACCCTATAGGTTAGGTTAGGCTAGTTATATAAAAATCCTGAAATGTTTGTAGTGTTTTTTCTGTAAGTAGTTACAGAAAAAAAACCGGGCAAGAGCATGTCGGACCATGCTCAGTGTAGGGTTCCGATGCCATTAAGTACTACAAAGATAAAAATCAACAAGTAATAACTAATTTTCTATTTAAAGTCAATTGGTGCGGTCTTAGATGATTTTAGTACGTATAAACACTTTAATCGCCTGTATCTCAAGAACCAATGATGTCTACTTAGTCGTGATAGTTTTCCTTTAAAATTGTTATATGCTCTTTCATTTAACTTTTTTTTCAGATTTTGAGTTTTTGTAGTTTTGGCTGTCGGGGGGGGGGGGCAAAAATTAGCGCTTTAAAGCTATGTCCCGGATTACTTAATCGAAACTTAATCTGTATTAACAAACCTGTAATATTTTTGAAAGACCTATCCCAACGACACCCCACACTATGCTGCCCTCCTAAGCAAAAAAGCAGTATCTCAGATTTAATGTCCAAAGCAGATTCAACCCTAAACCGTTAGTAATAAGGTTAAATTTGCTACAGAAGTTTTGTCCCAGATACTGCATTTTATGTTAGCAGGGCAGTATAGGGTGGACGAGAAAAAAAGTACATCCCTACGATACGTGCAGTGGTACCATAATTTATTTTATTTTCTTACATTTTATTGTACTACTTTGTTGGCGTGACTAATATGCATATTCATGCCAAATTACAGCTTTCTACTCTGCGGACGGACGGACATGGCGAAACTATAAGGGTTCCTAGTTTGATAACGGAACCCTAAAAAGCGGGTTGGCAAATGAATAGGTTGCAAAACGATGCATTTGTAAAGATTTGTCGGGAAAAAGACAAAGAACCGTACTTTTTACAGACTCCTACGCGGACGGAGTCGCGGGCAACAGCTTAGCTTGTAAGTGTAAAAAGCTTTTTTTTGAAGCCGTTAAAACTTTTAAAGGTATATTATATTATAAATTCAAACCAACCTGATCTTTTTTTATAAGTGGAAGACTAAATTGCGATACCTCTCTCCTGAACTGAGCAGCGTAGTATGATAAAAAACTGATTAGGTTTGGTTAGGCTAGGCTAGTATAACGCACTTTTAGAATTATAGTGACCTAATTCAAACATTTTCAGCTTTCGATTTCGAGTCATAAATTTAGTACTATAGAGACCTAAATCGAAGGTCAAAATATTTCACTATAATTCTAAAGATGCGATAAGTTTCAAAAGCAAACAGTATCGCTACATTTATAAGTTATTTGCTATTTAATAATCTTATTTCCTTGTAGCAGAAAAAAGCAATAGTTGTTATTTAAAACAAAACTATTTACTACTGATTGATTACATAAAATATGATGGATAAGAATCGCCGGTAACATACCTCGGTAGAAGATACAGCTCCATCCCCTTCTGATCTGGAAGACAAAGCCGACGAAGGTCTTGACCCATCTGAAATAAAACAGATCATGTATACATTTCAAATGGTAACCAATCATTTTATCGAATCCCAAAATTTATCAATTCATCAAGTTTTATTTCATCAAACGCTTTTTTTTGCTGAAACCATGTTTTCAAGGACAGTTGAACATTAATAGGCTACTTGCCTCATATTAAATTTGGCTTAATAAATTAATATTTTCTGTAGTATTAGACTTAAGAAACCAATATTTATCGATTTCAGATATTAAAAGTGTAAGATGGCTACGTATTTTTTATTTAAAATTGTTCATTTTTATTTTTTAATTTGAACTCTGAAAACGCTGTCGGACTTGTGACGTCATAGGACTCTAAGCAAACTTCATGTCGGTTCTTATACGAGTGAAATTCGCAATGGTATATTCTGTATTCTGTGCTGTGACATGACATTGACATTTATGACTCGTGGACTTTGAGGTTGTGTTATGATCGTAGTCGTTTTAACATTAGTAAAAACCTAATCTGTGTATTATTGTTACTGCTTTCTAGTTTTATTGATAAGAGCAATCATGGATGTTGGATTCGTGAATGCAGATAGCACAAACTTACCAAGAATCGACACATTGATGGTCGGTAATTTTTTTGCCTTGAATCCAGATTTCTGCTCTGCCGAGCTTATTATTATTGAAGATAAAAGTTTTTGTAGAAACTGAATAACTTATTAAGTAAATACTAACATCAAAGTGATCTTCGCAAAAAAACAAAAATTGTTTCAGTCGATAAAGTCAGGATCCTTTTTAGCAAGTTTTAGCCATGTATTTCGCATATTTATTTCACTGGGCATTCTAATCCATAATTTCCCTGGGGTCGTAATTGATGCGTTCTTGCATTCTCGGAATATACAATAACGTTAATTACTATATTTTCCATGTAAACTGGTGGAAGTCATGGTTTTTATTAATAAAAGTATCGAGGTTTCGAAAATGATAAATTGTTTATCTATATGTCAAATGCTCTCGTCAAATGTCAAATGTTTGTTTTCGGCCCGTATGACGTCACAGCACAGATAATCTATAGACTAATATGGCTGTAAGCGTTTTCACCTGTTAACGAAAACTAAACCTTTACAATAAAGTTTTGCGGTTTTGTAGGTCCTAAAAAAATATGGGAATATTTTTTTTCATCTAATCGGACAATAATTAATAACTTGAGACCTACTTTAAAACAGAGTCAACTAGCCTATTACGTAGGTTAGGTTAGGTTAGAATTGTGACTACAAAAAAAAAGAGAAACGAAAAATGCCTTTCGATGAAATAAAAATTCTATGTTCATTGTAACGTGTTCGGATAAACGTAAAGGTGGGTACGAATTAGAGCAGCCTCGAGTTGAGGCACGCACGGCTCACCTATTTTGCTCAAATTCGTACGCCCTCATGCGCTGTGCGCAAGCAGCGTGCGAGCGGCGCGCGGTGAGCCGCTGAGGCGCCTCAGTGTGCGTGCCTCGCGTAATTTGGACGTGTATCCGACCGACTTGTTCTAACTTGTCTGTGGGCGAGGCGCGTACAAATTTGATAAAGTTGCTGAGCCGTTCCACTACCTAGCGATTTCTTCTTCTTTTTGTTAATAATTCGGTAAATTATGATAAACGCAGCCGCGGCTGTCATCGCGTCCGTCGCCATTTTGAATGAGGCGCAATGTCGGCTCGCGGCGAGCACGCTGCCTCACCCACGCATGATTATGTGTGTTCGATAAACGAAAGAGTGGACTGTATGGGTACGAGAAACGACAAAGGGGTGCGACAGAGTTGAAAGGGATTACCAGAAATATTGTGTATGTTCTATTATAAATTAGAATTAAGCTAGACTAAAGTGAGTGGTGGTCTGACCTGGCGTCTCCGGATCTGCTGGATACAGAATCGTAGGCGTCCGCAGCGATGCACCGTTGGTGGCAGTTTTCAGCTTCTCCAGATCGACCGTCAACCTTACCTTCAGTACACGCACTTAGCCTTCGATTTACGTCCAGGGTTCACGCCGGGAGCCTCCAATACACTTTGTTTAGTTATATTACGAAATTAGATGAATTAGTGAAAAGGTTGAATTATTAACGGAGCGAGAGGTGTTCGCGCGACAATATTTTAAAACGGAACCCAATTAAGTAACGGACTTTGGTGGGGGGAGGGAAATTGTTGCCAGCTACGTAAAAGGTAAATTTTAATGTTACCACAACAAAACTAAAGTAAACTACTGGACAATGACAAAAGTGAACATTCCGCCCACCAAAATACATTAGTATTTTGACTAGGATACGACAAAACAAACGAAAATAAAGAGCACATAAAAAAAAAAACGATACAAGTAAACATGAAATGGTTAAATAGGCAAAGGGCAGAGCTTGACAACAGGTCGTTTATACAAGCCGTAAGCAGTGCGCACCGTGACAACACGGCAGACTCCGTCAGACCCAGGATGTGTGTCTACTATGCGACCTAGAGGCCACTTCATGGGGCTAGTTTGCTCGTTTACTATGAGCACTAACACACCCTTTTCTAAGCTAGGTTGCCTATCATGCCACTTCATCCGCTGCTGAAGAGTGTGCATATACTCCTGGGACCACTTTCTCCAAAAGTCTTGGTGCATTTTTTGTAACATCTTCCAACGCTGAGTGATACCAACCTTGACATCAGTCAAGTCCTCGTCCGGCACAACCGACAATGGTTCTGTGGTCAAGAAGTGACCAGGAGTTAAAACCGTTAGATCGTTGGGATCGGTGCTAATTGGAGTAAGTGGTCTTGAGTTTAAGAGGGCTTCGACTTGACTTAAGACTGTGTAAAACTCTTCGTAGGTCAGCCTCTGCTGCCCAACGACACGCGACAAATGAGTTTTCACAGCTTTAATTCCAGCTTCAGCCAGACCCGAAAAATGTGGACTCCCCGGCGGATTGAATTCAAACCGGATTTCGTCCGCCTGCGCTGCGTCTTTAATAAGACGCTCCAAGATGTTGCTAGCGCCGACAAAATTCTTGCCCTGATCTGACACTAAGCGACAGCAACGACCACGACGCGCCGTAGTGCCGCCGAAGTGCGGCCAAAAAAGCTTCCGCAGAGAGTTCGGTGGCAAGTTCGACATGGACGGCCTTGGTCGAGGTACAGACGAACACGCAGATGTAGCCTTTATAAGTCTTACCGTTTTTCAATAAACATTTGTAATTTTTTAAATTCAGGGATTTCATCCGAGTTATGCTCTAGCTCAAATTGTTCCCTAGTTACTCTATCCAATTTAGACCACAACAACTGAACCAACATAAAATTCTTACAATACAATTTGGCTCGCGAGCAGCTCGCCGCGTGGGTCGAGCATGCCTCAGGCTGAGCCGCTCAGATTCGTACCCAGCTTAATAGATACCTATTCCAATCAAATAGGGTCCTTTCTTGTTAGACTGGCATAGCTGGAGAAATGGGAGTCGGACTTGCACACTAATTTGATTTTTAACTTGATAAACTTTAATCTAAACAATAATATTGTAATAAATCAATGTTACCTGTGTCCTGCCTGGCTCGCTTGCTAGCCCTCACCGGCGCTATGGGCGTACCCATGACGGTCCGAAGGGGAACCGCCGTCTTGCTGGCTTCTGACACCTCCGCTTCAAGGTTTTCTGGTAAAATAATAAAATTATTATTATTTTCGTACGAGTTTAAAATTTGGGCTCTAGTTTTACACTGCTTATCATTGCAACGATTGCACTTGCATTTGTGCAAATGCTTTCACATATTTAGATTATTTTGGTACATACATATTAATATGATTTGTCATCACTTAGTGCCGCATACCTATTAACCAGGTCTCCATAAAAAAGAAGACTTACCCAAAACTCGCAGGTATTCCAGAGTTGAGTCATTCAGATCCCCCTTTGCAAAGCCTTTAAACTCATCTTCCGCTTCAGTGAAGGCAGCCGAGGCCCTACGCTTAACACCTCGTTTGTCATCAACCTCCTCTGAAGTCTCTTGAGCTTCTGACATCTCTTGAGTTTCTGAAGTCTCTTGAGCTGCTGTAGTCTCTTGAGCTTCCGTAGTCTCTTGAGCTTCTGTACTCGGCTCTGGAGCCTCTGAACTCTGCTCTGGAGCATCACTTGAACTCGGTTCTGGATCTGGCTCGCCTAAAAAAAGGGTAGTTAAGAAATGTTTAGACATGCGAATAGCCCAAATGTGTGTGTGTGTGTGTGTGTGTGTATGTAATTAACAACCCAATGTGTACACATGTTTCAGAGCTCATTAATTGCTTTAAACTTCATCAGTTTCATCACTAGTTTAAAATTTTGTGGTGAAGTTAATTTTAATATTATAATCTTTTAAAAGTGTTCTAAATCCTTTTAATGTAAAGTTTTATATAATATTAAAAAACTGCCCCGTGTGGTTTCCGGGTTAGAATAGTGCCACTTCATGTCTTCCCGTGGATGTCGTAAGAGGCGACTAAGGGAATAAAGGCTTCTAGTATTGTTAGGCGATGGGCTTGCAACCTGTCACTAATACACTAGTAAACATCTCAGCCTACTTGTGCAAAATGTGGTTACAGAATTGTTAACATGTCTTTTTAGAGTTGTTGGTATTTCTGTAGCTCTGCCTACCCCACTCTGGGAATGAAGGCGTGATGTTATGTATGTGTAAAAAACATATCTATCTCGTGGAGAGCCTGGCTATCAAATGTCAAAATGCCCAAATGCTCATTCTTTTAGGCATAGGCGTTATGAACACATGGTGTCCATAACGCCTACAATCCTAAAATCACACACAGGCCTAAAATCGTTATAAACACAGTGTTCATAGGGCGCACCACAGATTAAGCAAGTTAAGATTTTTTGTAATTTGTATGAGTTTTAAATGATTTCTCTTCACTCTTCCTCAAACTATTTGTTGAGTGTATAGTGATGGAGACCCTGAGTACTATTAATAATGTAGTTTTACTGTATTTCTGTTTAAAATAAACCATTTTTACAGCTGTATTTTATGTATTTAGGTATGTAAAGTTGGTAGTCTTCCCTTAAGATTGACTTTCATGGCTAGCGGCCGATGCGACAGTTGCACTATGAAAACGTATGGCACCGCTTCCGTGGTTAGCAGCTGAAGAATGAGCGAGCCGCTGAGCCGCTGGCCACGGAAGTGGCGCCATACATTTTCATAGTGTTTACTGCTGTTTGTGTTTAAGGTTGATTTTTCACACATCATAAATAAAAAAGAAAGAAAGAGAGAGAGAAAGGAACACTAGGAACTAAAATAAAAAGAAAAGAAAACTAACAACAGCTTGAAATCCAGGAAAAAGTAGTCCAGCCATGTAATTTAATAAAACATTTACATGGAATGCCACTAAGTGAGAAAAATACATGGCTTGCATATTTATGGTAATTATCTCAAAATGCACTGATTAATTTGCATTTTTTTACCATTTGGTATTATTTAGTGTAAGATTTGCTTGCAACATTTATATTTATTGTAATCAACAAGGAATGAAACAAACTATAGCCAATTTCATTTTTTTAATATGCAAAATGAAAATATTCTCCAGCTAATTGAATTTCCATGAAACATTCATAATTATTTTTTGAGAGATTCTTGAATATTTTAGAACAAATAGTAAGCAGTATGAAAAAAATTAATATTAATAATTATTTTTAGCAAAACTCATTTGATTATAAACTTTTTCATAACTTATTGACTCATATTTAGTTGGATTATGTTTATACCTAATTACTAGAATTATAATATATTATCCGAAACACAAAAAAAACAACTTTTATAAATTACTAGCGTCCCGCCAGCGGCTTCACCCACTGCATTTTTTTCTTCTTTCACTTACGGGTATGAAAAATAGATAGTAGCCGATTCTCAGACCTACCCGATATACACACAAAATTATATTTAAATCGGTCCAGCCATTTCAGAGGAGTTCAATAACGTACACCGTGACACGAGAATTTTATATATTAGATTTCCATTTCACCATACTAGCCCGTAAAATTACTGGACTGTACAGATTTTGTTTTGAAAGCTAGGACAATTAATTCTCCACTTGTGGCATTGCCAACCAAGAGTGGTTCAAATATCAAAGGAACTATTCTACAATGAGTGAATTATAATTTACTCATTGGTTCTACCATATTTTTGTTGCATTTGTAGAAATTACTACCAACTATTCATCTGAGGACTTCCCAATACTTAGAAAACTTTCCCGTAAAACAATCCTGTACTTTAATTTCTACTAAACACTACTACTAATATAATGACCAATTATAATGCCCTCCCAACCCTTAGCTAAGTGTTACATTTCATTTATAAGAATGCATGTGGCTTGTAACATATTATAGCAAAAACTACTCAGCCTCTTTTGAATAATAACATTACGGCACCAGGACTCGTCAAAGGACCAATATTTGACGCAGACTCTTATTCAAAGAAAATAAGTTAGGTATTCATTTGTTTTGCAACAATAAATTTATAACCCTATGATCGTTTAATTAAAAGCTTGTTGATGATTGGTGCATATCAGCTAAAAGTGTCAAACATTGGTGCTGTTACATTACATGTTAAGATATTTTTAAATTCAAAATGTGATCTTAACACAACACGGACACAATAGGGGAATGTAATGGCATACCATTATAATCCTTTGCCTACTTTATATGATGGCCATAGCCAGCCTAGCAATAAGCATATATGAAAAAAGAATCCCATCCATAAATCAATTTTTAGTCCCGTTGTTTTAAATATCTCTGACAATTACCAAGAGATGTGTTTTGCTTCAATCAATCACCAATAACACCTTTAATTAGTAGTAATCACGACAAGGCATTTAATATGAAAGTTTCACAAGTAAGCGCTACTCTAGGTAAAAATCATAGCTGCCTCCGGCTTACTTCAACAACAAACAATTCAGATGACCTAAATTCAATGTAATTATACACTTCAGAACCGATAAAACAGAAGGTTACCCAAGTACAGCTTCGCTATTTTACAATATTGGTGAACAAATAGCAAAAATACGTCATCAAAAATAATTGCTAGGTTATGTGAAAGTGTTAAGTTACCTGTTATAATTGGCATGATATCCTCTGGCTCGGGGGCCGCAGGCTCGCTTGGCAGCTCGAGGGCCTCCGGCGCCGCGTCCTCGGCACTCGCTGCCGACGCCTCTCCTCCATTGACTTCACTTTCTTTCCCAGTTGGGTTATCACTAACCGCCATTTCCTCGGACATTGTCAATCGTAACTATATGTGACACGGAACCACTGTCAAAGAGTAGATGACCACATAACAAGATGTAAATACTATTTAGAATCTCCACAGGGATTCATCAACGTTTGTTCGCGTCACGACACAGGTTTCCCGCTATATTGGTCGAGAGAGAATTGCCAAGCGTCCTGTACACAAAACATTTATGTTACACTATTACTTAGTTTGTACTAGAACAAAGGCATCATTGATTGTTACTTTACTGTATTCTATCACAATATAGACTCAGACATCGTATTTCAATGCAATTTTGACCACAAAATCACTTTCCTTCTAAAGGAAAATGTCGAAGGATCATAAACAACATCCGCTCGACAAAGACGCCACAATGAATTGTTTATGGTAGTTCTAAAGAAAATATGCATTATCAGTTATTACAAGCAAGCGCTGCAGGAAGTCATAATGCTGTGTAAAATACAAGAAGTTTGTTTTTTTTAGAGTACATGTTTTTTTATTATTGTGTATAAAGAAGAAATATGAAAGTATTCGTCTTCTATTAAAAAAAATACCACCGAGCGTACATTATGTCTGATCATGAATGGGAACGATTTACTCTATGGCTAGCTATCTCACTGTTTTGTTCGGTTGGCTAATGACGTTACATAGCCGCCTTGCCTTAGGTCGTTAAGCACCCCACAGATGATCAATTTATTTGTGCAACACACTGATTGCCCAAACTTTTTGATCGTCTATAGCTATGATGCCTATGATTGAAGTTTGCGCAAACATTTTATAAAAGTTTGACAGAGTTGAATTTTGTTTGTGCCATCACGTGTGATTATCTTGTGTTGTCTGTAGTAGTGATTGCAGAATTTACCGTTTTATTCTTTCTTCTTTAATTAAATTATCAGCGCAATTACAGCAGCCAAATCCTTGTTCATCAGACATCTTTCATAATATCTCAATGTAGCTGTTTTTCACGTGACGTTGAGCCTGATAACTCCGTTTTAGTATTGAATAGATAATGGCCCATAGATCATAATGATTGATGATTGACGTGATTATTAATACGGCTCTTAGAACGGCGGGATTATGATTATCTAGGAAAGCTTACCCTGATTTATAAGTTATAACGCCCTGGCTTAGCGGGGACGTAGTTAATACAACTATTAAATGGCCCAACCAATTTTCATGAAACCTATTAGCTATGGACCATTCTGATTAAACTAGCTTTATTTAAAAAAAAAAACACGTCCAGATCGGTCCATTCGTTTCGGAGTTGTATCGAAAATCGGAAACTTACTGCCCTTGTTCTGTTAGACTTCAGCAGTGCCTTTAATACCGTAAATTATGACATTCTCGTGCGCATTCTGATGACTTACAATGTCTCCCCTTCAGCCCTTTCGTGGTTTCAGTCTACTTTGACAAGCTGGCCCTTCCAACGAGATATCTCCATAGAAGGGCCAGCTTGTCAAAGTAGATGACTCGGCTTCCTCTTGGACTGACCTTACCGCTGGTGTGCCTCAGGGAGCTATACTACCCCCCCTTCTCTTTTCACTTTTTGTAAACAGCATCACTGCTTCCCTCAAATTTTCCTTAACTTCTATGCGGATGACATGCAGATCTACGCGGCGGCCTGTATAGATGATTCCTCCTTAATTGCTTTAATTAAACACGACACCTCGCGGGTACCAAAACCTGGGCGGCTAGTTTCGGCTTGAAGATGAACGCGAGAAAGTAGCAGACAATTTCCGTCACTAGCTCTCATTTCATCGCAAAGTGTCGGACCTTGTGATACCTGAATTGATCTTTGACAGAAATAGTAGTCCTTTATCTTCTTCAGTAAAAAAAATTGGTATCAGACGCTTTCTTGGTAAGCTCAGGTAGCTGCGGTAAGTCTTTAGGTCTATGGATCGTGGTACGGGAACAGGGCGGGATGACCGGGAGACTGATCGGCCGCCTGCCTGTTCTTGCCGGGCGTCCCCACCCATCATCATCATCGAGGTCTAAGGATCAGTCCATTCGCTTACGCGCTGGCAGAACTTCCTTCCTCTTCACACCAAGATACTCTTTCTCATTCTCTTCTCCTTCTTCTCGACTACGGTGATAACGTATATCTGGACTTAAATGAAGATCTGGTCAACAAACTAGAACGCCTCCTAAACTTATTGTATTCGCTACACATTTGAGTTGCGGAAATTTGATCACGTCTCATTTTGGTGCACAGGTCGAGTGGTTATCAATTCACTCTCGAAGGAATGTTCACTTCCTGTCGTTACTTTTTAACATCCTTTTCTATCGTCGTTCCCCAGCCTACCTCACTGAGCTTAAGTTTTAGCTTCTTCGAGTGACAATCTTTTCCTTGCTTTTCAGTCCCAGAACTTATTCTAAATAATTGTGGAATCTGTTACCTACTGACATTAGGCAGTCTCAGTCTGTACATTTTTTCAAAACTAGACTGCAGAAGTTCTGCCTTGACACTTTGTCCTTCAAACATTTTCTGCTTACTGTTTTTTTTCTATTTACTTAAATATCAATAAATATATAGACACAGCTATGCTATCTGTATCAATACATTCATTGATATTTATAGCATTTTCAATTTTGGTAAAGCATACCATAATTTCTTTTAGTAATTTACTTATTTGGCTATTATTTGTCATTATTTTTCAATCGCTCAAAGGTTAACAGGGAGAGATCCTTTAAAGGGATAAGTTCGCCTTTATACATGCCTGCTATACTATTGTCTATTTTAGAATTGTTATATTTTTTGTTTGTACAGTCATCGGCATTAATAAGTTATCATATCATTTATTAACCTTTTACTTTAACGTCGTGTTTGTCATACCTACGTAATTGTCAAACGATTAAAAGCGACAAGGTACAGAAATCATCACTTATTTATGAGAGTGACTGTACCAATACCTACATACATACAATGCCATAGACCGACATACAGAAACAGACGAACTTATAACACCCCTCTTTTTTGTCGGGGGTTAAAAATGAATAAAAACACAATATCGATTCAAACACTTTAATGAAATATTCATATCCTTTTCATAAAATTACACATCCTAAAATTACAATTAAGTTAAATAATCACAAGATCGTGAAAAACATATAGAACTATACAGATCCACCCGCGAACAACGTTGATATATAAATTATAACTTTTGGTAAATAATAAATGTAAAAAAAACTTGTATTAATTTTAAATTGTTCTCTTCCCCTAACTTTAACCCTTTATAAGGCAGAGGCCACCACATTACTATAAGCTGAAATTGAACTTTACTACATACATTTTACGATACAAATTTAATTGTATTTTCCTGAAATATAACATCATCTATTATTACTCTATAGAGCCTTGCGATTCCATGACTGTATTTCATATTGGTTTAGTATTTTTACTTCAACGGGGCCTTATAAAAGGTTAAATAACACTCGTTTTCAATATATTTTTAAATTATTCAGAAATGAGATTTCCGAGCTACATCTAATGGAAGTTTCTCAGAAAAATAAGTATAATAAGGCGATAGTTGACGTTTAATTTTACCGATAATTATATAAATCCACCATTATCCATTTCATAGCAAAATTATGCATGACGCTAATTTAAAATTATGCTCGGGGTCCCTTTACAATGTATCGTTTTTATTTACACAAGTAGTATTTTAGAACGAAACTACGCGTATTTAACTTTGATTACAATCAATAGTAACAGCAGTTTATCACCCAGTGGCGTCCTTATTACTTTTATTGTGTTTTCTAATAAACTAAAGTGTAATCTAAAAGTGAAAGAGCGCTTTACTCTTGTACAAATGATAGACATAACAATTTATAGAGAATATGACATAACAACAATTGAACCATGAGTGAGCAAGTTAACGGGAAAAAGTTGCCACCTTTTTCCGTTAAGTTGACTACACTAAGGTTAAAAGTTATTATTATATCTCGCGTATTCATTCGTACAACAGTAAAGCGCTCTTTGATTTTCAGATAATACTTTAGTTTATTAGAAAATACAATAAGTGACGAGCCACTGGACGCTCGGCACCCTCTTAACAACCTCCCCCATTACCAAGCTTTTTTTTTTCAATTTATATTATAGCAACGTTATTCGCGCAGCAGACAAATAACAAAACGCCGACGTATCTCGCTAGCCTCAACCACACACCTATTACCTAAACACAAGTGTTTCATAAAAAAGGAGGAAGAAAAAGAGTACGGACGACATCACATTCATCATTAACATTTTTTTACCTTGCATGTTTGTTTCTTAATCAAACAATAACGCCCACACAATTCTAACGAAAGCATACTGTTAAAATTATAACCAGTCTCTATTCTATTGAGTAAAACCGTATTGCCTTTGACATGTTATAGCATTGTCAACGTTACGATAGCTCTTATTTACTCGATAGTAATGGCGTTCGAGTCATAGAACAGATAATAGTACAAGTACAGAAGGCACACTCCATTGATCTTTACAAAAGCCACTTTTTTCTCTAGCCAATACATGAGTTATGGTCCACTAACGTTGTCGACTCCAGCGCAAGCTAAACGGAACGTTAAGGCTGTGTACGAACGATGAAAATAAATTAGCTCACTCGCCGCGTCGCCGATAACGAGGGCTGTCAACGACCAAAAATAAAATAATATAATAATGTATTGCCCATTTATTTCTTGCATTCTATATAGAGAGCAATAAATGTATATTCCTCATAGATACATTATTTATCTCTAATTAGATAATAAATCTCACAATTTGGACGATACAATATCTTTTAGGTATCTTTTTATTCATTTCAACAGAAACAATGCAACCACAAACAGACGAATGCGGCACGTTCACTCGCGATGTATTTACGATTTACGTAAGCGTGTGCGCGCGATGTAGCGTGCGCGTGCGATCAGACGCACAGCGTGGCAGCCGCTGAATAGTACCCGCGATACGGGTAACCGGCGTGTACTTGTAGCGATGAGCGTAAATCGCGGAGTGGGGAGCGCCTGGCCGAGTTAACAATACGTTAACACGTCAAAGGCAAAACGTTTTTATTAAGAAGAATATAAGGCCCTGGGTTGGTAGACAAGATACTCATAATAATGTCATATCGACAGAGATATAATAGTGGCAAGCCTATGGGCAGCTGGTATTTACCCAACATAGCAACAAACTCCTGTCCAAGTATCCAAATATACTATACCTTAACGTATGATAAGAATGATTGTAAATTTAAACAAATCCGTGGACAAGAGCGAATGAAAAACATAAATAAATATGAAACACTCGTATGATGTATAAAGATTTATCCCAAGTCCTCAACCAACAATTAAAAAGCGTAACAATGACGTATTTAACTGAACTTAACAATTATAGAAAATTTGATCAATTACAAATGACTGATAAAATATTTTCTAGATTGTGTTTAATTTATTGCACACTAACGTGCCGAAACAGATGGAAAATAGTTAGTTATATGACTGATTATACTTGAGGAATATGAATAAGCCCTGAAGAAAATAAAAACGTAAAGTTTAGACTTTAAAGAAAATAACTTTGAAATTTTGGCAGTTTTACATTTTATGTTCAAACTAATTTCACCATACGACCAAGTAAGAAAAGTAACTTCCACTAAATCATCCATCTAGTCTCATGGAATGATTTGTAATTTAATTAGCAAAAAAATTTATAAATATATTGGAAGATCATTTTTTGAATTTGTACATACACATCGTTGCATTCATTTAAAAACATTTGTCTCTTGAAATTTACTATCAAATACTTTCTTCTATTTAACAGAGGGTTTTATGAACTAGGAACAGTTATGTAATTACGTAGATTTATCAATTTAAAAAAGGAATGACAGAAAATCACATTGAAAAAATAAAAGAACAATAAATTCAATTCTAAACTTTTTGTTAATGTTTCAAACGATACGTTAAAGAACGCAATCCTTGTAAGATCATATTTGATGGACACGATAATTAAGGGATTCCACCATGGATATATATAGCTTTTTGTAGTATGTCTTGTGCATGTAGCATGTCTTTGACGACGACGTGGGCATACGCCGACCATCAGCGGCCGGCGCCATATCATTATTATTATTGTGGTATATGATTTTTAAAGTTCGCGTAATGAACTTAGCGGGAAAAAGTGGCCAGTTCGAGGGCGTTTCTGTACATCTGGCATAAGCTCGACGCAGTCTTAACAGGTTGACGATTCTACGTTACAATATAGCATTGCTGCCGTAATTCCAAAGGGGACTAACTCAATAGTAATAGTGTAAGCATTTTGAATTAAATGCGGTTACCAATAGAGTACAAAATGCATTGTAGTTAGCCGCCTTCTTTGGTACTACGGAAGATTGGACGGTCACAGATTCTAAATTGGTAAATGCAAAAAAATGCTTCAAGATAAAGAAATGGAACTGAAAGAAATACATATGAGTAGAACTGATTCAAATATAACAACGGAAAACACATTGTTTGTCCTTAATTTTTCGTCCTAATGTATCGCGTGTCCGAATGATCATCTGTTCTAAGCAAGTTTTTAGTTGTGTCCGTCAACTATTTAAGATTTCCACTGACCGCGGTGTAAATGTAAAGTTAAATAATTCAGGCCAATTATTTATTCCTTCTGGAGAAACAATAATGCGGACTAACGATGCGTTAGGACTAATCAAAAATTGGATTTCAATGTTAACCCGATAAAACGATGTATTGCTGGCTCGTTCATACAAAACTGATCCACTCTAGAATTAAATTGCGTTAGCATACGTGTGTAATGTGTACAATACACAGTCGAACTCAGCTAGCTGTATTTTAGTACTTTGTCCCAGTAACGTATTAAGTGAGAGTAGTTTGAACTTAATATATCCATAGCTGTGACAAAGGACTAAAATGTTCAAGTTCATATAGAAGACTATCGCAAATTACTTTAAATCCTACATAGAGGATCAATTTAGAATATTTTGTTGTGTTGGCTTTATTAATATACTATAAAATCGCAACCCTCAAAAGTAAGACATAAAGCTTGGCACAAAAATATTTGCAAAGAAGAGTCACTGTTCGGAGTGTAATTGGCAACATGATCCAATCTTTAGCAAAAAACTGCTCTCTAAAGTGGTGGTTGTCACGTCAAGCTCTGTTGTGTTACTTGTATTTGATTTTTCCCATAGGCAAAGGGAACTTCGCACATACTGCCTTTTTTTTACATACGATTCTGTATAAAAATAGATCATTATAACATCGAATCAAAAAAAAAGACGAGCATGCCACCATTTCGCACATTTTTAGTTAGGCTAATTACGTCAAACCATTTTGTTGCCGAACCACACTCCAAAAGCAACAGAGATAAAAAAATATTTCTTCTGCTGGCAGCATTACTTTTTTTTATCGGAGTGCAAGGAAGACCTCAAGGAGCGTGTTGCAAATTGCATAGTTTAAAACGATATTCTATAGGGGATCGTATCATAATGCATAAAGTTCAAAATACATAAT
Source organism: Acleris holmiana (assembly GCA_949316455.1). Lineage (NCBI taxonomy): Eukaryota > Metazoa > Arthropoda > Insecta > Lepidoptera > Tortricidae > Acleris > Acleris holmiana. The sequence goes on along the minus strand of OX438782.1, from coordinate 8,724,937 downwards.
GGGTCATAAATGTCATAGTACATAATGTCCATATTATATATAATGGTTTTATTTCTGAAACCGTAATTTTTCAGGATTTTTTTAAAGGTCATTTACATAGAACCCGTTAGGTTAGGTTAGGTTTGTTTTATAACAATCCTGATACGGATTACGATGATTACGGTTTCTGATATAAAACCATTATATATTATGGCCATAGAGAATATGCATGAAAATCTGAATTGAGTTTCATTGATAAGATTAAGGAGAAATTAAAAAAAGCATATAAAACGCAATACACTAAGTTTTGACCCGTTTATTAACATTTTATATAGAATCAAAGCTTGTTGAAATTTTAAAACTTCTCTTTTTGGCTTCCTCATTTTATTTAAGTCATATTTTAATTTAACGATATTGGCTTAAACATAGTCATTTACGAAATAAATCTAAATTTATTTATAAGGTGCTTGTATTTTAAAACATGGAACAACAGTTGTGACGTCATTCCTGTTGTCGTTTTTCTATAGTGTTTTGCAGTCGGTCTGAACTATGGCCGTTTAAAGGTTCATAATTTATGATAAAATTACACGACAATTATTTCGCATATACCTACAGTTATTCCTCTCTTTCATAGCACTTTCCAGAGAGCATAAGAAAACGAAATATCCATGTTCTCTATTATGTATTATGACTACACATCGCTAACTCGTGGCATTTAGGTAGCACTTGACAGTTTCTAACACACTAGTGATGTGACAATGTAAGCATGATTTTATTTTATTGAGTTTCTGAATCTAAATGGTAAATTTAAAACTAAATCTTCTAAAGGTGGGGTAGCAAATGATTCTGTGATGTGCTTTTTGGACTTCCAGTGCTTGTTCATATTAAATGTCTTGCAAACTATATAAACATCGCAAACGGGTGCATTTTACCTAGTCACCTTGTAGTAGGAGTTCTGAATGCTCTCTAATGATTTCCTCCATTATTTTGAAAAATTATACAATTTGCGACACGTCTTGTAATAATTATTACGAGTAAATGAATCACAATATACATTGTTTTAAGCCAGTGGTCAAACCTAATTCGACATTCGCAGCTTCACAACAATAGTGACCCAATTCAAAATTTCAGCTTTCAAACTTCAAGTCATAAATTTATTACAATAGAGACCTAATTCTAAACTTAAAATTTCTGAATTACTTAGGTCACTATTGTTCTGAAGATGCGATATGTTAAGACCATGTAGGTAATATTAATATATTGTTTTATCTTATCTGAAAAGACATTTAGAAACTCATCACTAATATGTCAAGTGCTACCTAAATGCCACGAGTTAGCGATGTGTAATTATGACTTGCTTTAAACTTTATGTATTTATGATACATACCCATTCCAGAGGCGAGGTTGAGAGCGGGTGGTGCGCGGTGCGCGGGCGCCGGCTAGACGACGACTACGACGGGCGGCGCCAGGATCATAACCGCGGCAGGGCCCGCTGCGCCGCCAGGCCGCCCGCGTCGAGGCGCGGCCAGTCCACGAACTCCTTGCCGTTCCTGGGAGGCATAAACTCCGATTTTTACTCCCACAGATTAAATGTACACCAAGGTGTTGCCGCTAGCGAAAAAAATAACTTTCCACGTTTAGAAGAAATTGACTTACCATAAAAAAATACTATAATATTTTTATCACGATGAAAGAATTTAATTTGTTAGTTTATTAATTTAAAACGAGAATATTGTTTTCGTGTGCATAGTTTATTTATTGTACTGGTATTACTGACTCGATACACCCATGTCAACAAGTTGAGGGCCGCTTCATTGATGTGAAACGACACTTTTTTTTATGGTAAAGGCACAAGCACTCAGGCCACCTGATGGTAAGTGGAATCTGAGACCCATAGACATTTGAATTCTCAAGACTATAATCTTTAGAATGCAATCCTAAGACTTCAAATGCGTTGACAATCCCTGAGGACTAAGGTGGAATGCCTCTATGCTAGTAGTTTCACCGGTTGTGTTATCCCCATACCGGAACACAACAATGCGAACACTGTTGCTTGGCGGCTGGTTAAGGGATAAGATGGTGGTAGCGATCCGGACGGACCCTGTACAGGGTTCTACCACCATTACACTCGCTTCACAATTCGTGCTCCCATCGTAATCTTTCCAGTGACTCTTGTTAAAATTGTTCTGTTACATTTTACTCATTTCTCAAATTTATTTTTAATATCACTGTTTCAGCGAAACGATACTTAATATTATTTTTCTTGCTGGCCCGAACTTTGAGATCCCCTGAAATGTCACTTTGACAGCGACGTAACCTTGTTAACATTTTTTCTGTGGGAATTAAAGTCCGACCTTAGTACATCACTGCAGAGACCGGGAAAAACAGCTTTGCGGAACGATAATAACTATACACGGTGGAAAAAACGAACGCCACCTGGGAACCGATTTTTGACTTTAGAGCGTTCGATTTCAAAACCCAACAGTAGAAAATATTCGAATGCGACAATCTTTCACGCTTTATTTTCGAATGGTACCAAACTCCATATTTTTGAGATTCTCACTCGAAACTGAGGGATTGACTAAATAGTACTGTTAAGTTGGAAAGCGTTTCATTATACGCAGTAAGTCGATATTTTACCGGTTTTTTGTAATTCATATTTTGAATGCGAATAAATGTGTGAAACTATCAAAAGTTGAAATTATAACAAGTTAATTACTTATTATTTAAGTGCGAGTGAGATTTATTACGCTATTTTACAAATTCTTGACTGGTTATAAATTTAGGTTAAATGAAACGCTTCCTCGTCTGTGGATGTCTATGTCATTGCTAGGTTTCTTTCTTTCTTTCTAGATTTAATAGTAACTGGTTAGAACATGCAATTGTTTTGTAACATAATTGCAAAAACTTTATGTTGTATCCATAATAATCACACAAAACTAATTAACTTACCTTTGCGTTAATACTTAAATCACATGGTCATTGAGCATCCGAGACAAACGGCCTTAACTTATGAATTAAATATCTGCATAGGCTTTTACTTAATCTGTAATTCTTCTTAAATTTATTTTCGCTTTCGAGAAATGGCTCGTTTCCTAATTCCGCTAGCCGAAAACGCGGCGGTTGCGCAGGCACAAATTCATCTTCTTCCTCTTCATTATTATTTACTAAAAATAAATACTCCTCCAGTCTTGCCTATTGTAATATTTTATTTTATGTCGCTAATTTTGCTATAAGTATTATAACAATATGAATTGTTTTAGTATTAACAGGTTTGACAGATGTCAAATGATACTTTCTATTGATAGAATTCAAAACGAATGCCACGGACCACTCGTGTTCATATTTTCTATCGCTCGCAAGTCAAAAATACCATTTTAATGTTTTTGGTTACTTTCGATTGAAATTTTCGAACGCTCGAAAGTCAAAAATCGGTTCCCTGGACGGCAACTACGAAAAAAAAACTGCAAACATGTTTTTTTTTAAATTCGTGTTTTGTAAACGGGAATTGAAGTGGTAAAAATGACAATATAATAAAGTGTTTTTTTACGGTCTTTATTCAGTTAAAAGGTATAGATATAAATGATCCCTATACCAATGCCGCTTTCGTCCTGTATCATAAAACACCAGTCATATTTGACCAGTTCGATTCCCGGTAACGAAAGACGAATTTTCAAAAACTCCATGAATGCAGTATTTTTTTTCAATAATAAAATAAATTCTCTTTTGCGTAGAATTCGCTATTTCCAATATTTAAGGTAGTAGCCGTCCAGGTGGCGTTCGTTCTTTTCTACTCTGTATACGAATCCGGCATCCACCCTTCCCGTACGAAGCTAGTATAGTGCTTTTCTCCAAAATACCAATCTATACAACATTAATCGTCACTACTTTGAAAAAACCGCGTATCTAATATTTCGTGATGCACGATTTTACACTTAAACACGAAGCGAAATAAGTTTAAAATCGTACACCACGAAATTTGAGAAACGAGGTTTTTCCAAAGTAGTGAAGATATACAACATTTTTAACACTAAAGAAATACACCGTGAGAACGAATAACCCGGCAAATTTTAACCATCGATTCTAGAGCCTATTTGGAGTATGTAATGTGGTGTAACACGAAGTCCAATAAAGCATAATACCGAGATTTTTATTTTTTAAATAACAATTCCATAATTAATTTAATTTGAACTTTGTCACCTAAAGCATTATTAAAGCATTAAAGCACTAAGGCCCGTATCGATAAACTCGACTCAAAACGTGACCTGAGAACTCATCAATTGAGACCGTCTCGAGTCGTAATCCTAGAGCCAAGATGGTCGCTTATTTATAAACTCATTTTGAGAAGCTCTCCATTGAGATGATCTTATGTTAGAAGCGCATTTCAATCCCTGCACGGCTAGCACTATCATTTTTTGATCGACCAACGAAACGTTTTGAATCTGCATGGTTCCTAAAAATAAATTATTTTGCGTTTAAACTTGACAAAGGTAAGATACTTAAACCATAATAAATCCATATTTCTAAAGTAAATTGACATAGCAAGTCATTATTTTAAAAGTATTTCTTTTAACTAGTTTTCCGCTTAAAGATGATCACGTAAGTGCGTAAAATTTCTAAATATTTCAAAAACTCCCAGTGAAATTAAATTGAAAAAACGAAACGTGCGAAGCGGGAATTTCTTTAGTTATTGCTCTATTGACAGTAGTTTACTTACAGGTTATAACTATAAGTTTTTTTAAGTGAATTGGGTCTTTAACATTGACTATGTACATGTATAATCATTGGTATTTAAGCATTATACAAGTTAAAAAGTGCAGCTACCGACGCCTTCTCCTCTCACCGCAGGCTGACTGTCGCCGCGCCGTTAGGATTAGGAGCCTCCTAATTGGAAGACGTCGCCGCGGCTCACAAACATACGAAAAGGGATTAAATATGTTCAAATTGACGCCATATGTGGACACCACTGAAAGGGGCGACACCCCGATCTGTCTCCCCGGCCCTGACGGGGGCCGAGAACACCAACGACAAAGGTGCAGCTTCTCGAATCCAACTTGGCACCAACCTACCTAGCTGATGATGTACCTACCTATTAAAAAAATCAAACGTATCCTGAAGGTCAACCCCTACAGCAAGCATATCGAGGGCTGGAGCCTGGAAGAATTCCTTCTGCTTGAGATGAAAAATGAAAGCCGCTACAGGGGAAGAAGCCAAATGCATAATTTGCACTGTTTCCCTTTTATCAGGATATTGAAGGAGGTAATATTCTTACATACATACATACATAAAGTCACGCCTTTATTCCCAGAGTGGGGTAGGCAGAGCTACAGAATTACCAACAACTCTAAAAAACTTGTTGATATTTCTGTAACCACATTCTGCACAATCAGGCTAAGATGTTTAGCCAGGTAATATTCTTAAGCTGCCAATTTGCCTACAGCCTTAAGTTATTAGGAATCTATTATTAATCAGTCCTCAAACTGCCTCAGTGTATTGGTTAAATATGATCAAGGCTATAATTTATGATCACCAAGACTTACTAGACAAATTCTTATTTGAATGTTGTTTATCAAAGATAGTCTTGACATAATTATTCAGACAGTTTATGTGCATTATTGTTGTTAAAATATGCATGTATTTTTTAAACTTTTAGTATTAAATATAAATTAAAAGATCAAACTAACATAATTTCTAAACAGTTAATAAAGTGTGTAAAACATGTAGGATTTCATTACACTTATTATTTTTGTTATTTTCAGATCTATGGTCTGCCGTCCCCTGGAAAACTGGTGTTTAATGTGTTATTGATAACTTTATTAAATAATTATTATTTTCTCAATTAAAATTCAACTGCAGTTTACCTGAATGTTTTATTTTTGCATATTTTATAACTGGTTAGCACAAGTTGTATTTTCTCAGTTGTCCCTTATTTATTGGTTTTTGTTTGTTTATAGACTAGGTGGAGGGTTACCAAGTGACAAACGAGTCGCAGGAACTTGTGCTAACTGTTCAGCAAATAAAACCATATTTTTGTCATTATACCTACAATTAACAATAATAATCCATGCACTAATGGAAGAAATCTATGCTTTATTTTTCTCTATTATGTAATTATTATCTCTTTTCCTTGTACAATAAAATGTTTACATACATATACATATCCCATTAGGCCACTTGTCAGTGTGACACTGGACTTGTTCCTCTCAAGTTAAAAGTTAGGGCCTGAGGCCTGTTTCATAAAAGTTTGTAATTTGTAATACAAGTGCAAGTCTCTTTTTTTACATACTGTGGGAAAGAGATTTCCGCTTATAATATAAGCTATTATTTTATATGCAAAAGGCCCCTGTTTGAATTGTAGTTAAACTAATTGTTAAAAATCATAACTAATGGTAAAATCTCAAGGAAATGTGTCAAATTTTCGAAATTTAACCATTACTTCAGTTAGCTAGCCTAGTTGGTGGTGACCCTGCCTTCGAAGCTAGGGGTCCTGGGTTCAAATCCCGGTAAGGGCAGATATTTGTGTGATGAGCGCGAGTATTTGTTCCCGAGTCTTGGATGTTTTCTATGTATTTAAGTATATATTTCTCTATGTAAGTAAGTTTATCGTTGTCTAGTACCCATAGTACAAGCCTTGAGCTTAGTTTGGGGCTAGTTCAATTTGTGTGACATTGTCCTGTGATTTATTTATTATTATTTTATTTTATTTAACTATTGATCAAACAACTCAGCCAATGGCTCGGCAAGTGGAAGTTATCATGTCACAGGTGGACCAGTTCAGATCAGTGCTGTCAAATTTTAAATAACTAAACTAAAATTTATAACATCAAACTTGATTCTAGGCTGACGAGGATAGAGATTAATGTTTATAAATTCAAGTTTACAGACATTTAATATCAGAAAGTTTGATGTTTAAACAAATAAATTTAAGTAGGTACACCATGGTCCCACTGATATATAAAATCAGAGAACAGTTGAGAACACTGATCTGAAAGGGCCTCAGTGTATTCGAACTAAAAACATTAAAATTCATAATTACAATATAAACACCACAACACCATCAACCAATACCATTACCCTGGATCCTTGTTGATTTTGGGTTTAAAAAGTAAATATATATCGTCCCTTAGCTTACAACACCGCTCAAGTCGAAAATGGCGGTTTTTACATTTGAAATTAAATTTTTAGAATTTAGAATTTGTTAAAATAAAGTAAATTGTCAAAATAAGTATAATTAATTATTTCTTAACCGCTAACTAGAGTATGTATTAAGTTATGACAGGAATAATCCCCAGATTTTTTAAAATAGACAGTTTTTTACGTCTCCTGTAAAGTTGGTAAAAATGACTTAGGCGGTGTTGTAAGCTAAGGGACGATATGTGAGAATCAAATAACATTGTTTTATTGCTCTGCCACATACAAAGCAGCCTTTCTGTATTCCATAATCACTTTGAGGCTGCTAGAAAAGATATAGAGTTCAGAGAGCCTGTTATGGTTACCTTTGGTACATACCTATGTAGGATCCAAATACTTTCATTATGCTGAGTTAAATAATGTCCAGATGTCACGCGACTATTTAAACTCGCGCGACATGCATTGTGTTTTGTTTATTTATTGATCTTAATTCGCGATTATCGGTTTTTTGACGTCTCAGAGATTGATTTTTGCTCTGACAGTTAAAAGGTGATTGTCGAAATGGAACGTTTGCGTATTGTTTTCAAGTGTCTCGATTGGTTTTTCAATTCGAGGATGGCAACACCTGAGCTATACTGGTCAGACAGGGTTGTTTGTCAAGCTTCTTTTCTCTTCGGAGGCCGCGCGTTACCGGCCGGCATTTGTTATGAACTAAAGCCAATTAAGTTAATCGTCGTTTGTTGCGGTTTAATTCGGCAAGCTTTTGGCGGAGATGTGTCGCCACGTCATTATATGACGCTTATTTTCGGGATTCTATCGGTAAGTAGATTTATTTCGATGGATGATTTTCTCAATCCCGAAGCCTTTTGTTCTCGTTGTTTCATAAGATGTTTTATTTCAGTCGGGATGCGACTGTAGCTGTATAAGCCGAGCTTCAGCAGGAAACCGTCGATGGGAACCCGTCTTTTTGAAGAAATGGGTGGTATGTATTTTCATATTCACTTGGTGAATACATCTTTTGACGCCATGTTGCCTAGTGCAACCTGACGCTTCTTGAGCACGAGTTTGATGCTATTTCCTTTTCTTGTTGCAGCGTTATCGCGCCCATTTTTTATACCATTTTTTATACCATTTTTTACACCATTTTTTATACCATTTTATTCCATTTTTAAAGAACCATTTTTTATTGTCCCATTTTTTTACACATTTTATATGGATCCCATTTATAACTTAAAATCTACTTGATTTTAAACCATTCTAAATGGTCATCTTTAACTCTTAACTTCATTTCAACCTTCAAACCACTTATGTTGGTTATAACCCTTTTATATGGATCCCATTAGTTAAACCATTCTATATGGCTACATTACTTTATACCATTTTATATGGATCTCATTTAAATTCTCTTTTTCACTTCTTATTAAGCTTCTTTAAGCTTAATGAGGCTTCTTACTCGTAGGGAAGTAGGACTTTACGCCTTTGTGCATTTATTTATTCAAACCGCATGGTGAGTTTTTGCAAGCATATTTAGGCTGTGGCCTCTTACTCTTAGGGAATTATGATTTAACGCCCTTGAGCATTTCTTTTTCCTTATTTTTTGAGACATCTGTCTCTTTATTTTGTTCTCTTCGAACGTTTCTCAAGTTAATGTTTTGTAAGGACCCTTCTGGTCCAAGCTTATTTAAATTTCCCCTCTCCTTTGCCCCTACACCACTGGTGCTGGAACTGCGAAGCAGGAGTTCTGCGACCGGACGTGGTTGGCGTGAAACGGCCCCGTCTACCTCGAGACTCTGGTGCAGTTGGTGAACTTTAAGTAATTCTGTCTCCGTTAAATTGTAAGTTTTCTTTTCATTTCAATATAAACCTGACCAGGTGAACGACCAAGCTAATTTCAAACCTAATTCATAAGACCTGATTTCTATGTAACCTATAGATCTAAGTTCTAGCTAGGTTACCACCTAAGTATGTAGGTTATCAACTACTGTGTAACCGCCTGAACATAATTTATTGTTTATTAAAAAGCCTTAAAAACTATTGAGTGTTACTAATTTAACTCCAACTTTTACTAAGCCCGCCTTGAGATTAAAAGTTTCCAGTACTCTACCATCTATCTTTGATGCTATCCGTTTTCTTTTTTTGCCTGGCTTAGGACCCTGGCGCCCGATAGTTTTCTTTTCTTTATAATAGCAATTTTGCTAACTTATTTTTATTGGGTTCTAGCCTAGGAACTTTTACAGAGATTGACTCCGGTGTTGAGTAGTCTCAAACTGCTTGTAACAACATAGGGTCTACCCACCCATGTTACAAATTTGTCGCTCGCGAACAGGGACCTGATATAGTAACTGTTTTCGTTTTTTTTTATTTTTTATTTGGGCTTTTATATCTCAAGCTTGGGTACTTTATTTTTGTCATCTTTTTACTTAGTTGTGTTCAGTGCTAATAGTGGTCTTTCACCTGCTATATTTATTGTTAACAGTGTATTGTGTAACTGTTTATTATTTTTATATCAGACATATGACGTTTTCTGCTGGTCTTATGCTGAATGTTATTTTTATAGTGTCAGTGTAATACTGTTACTATTGTTATCACTGTTAACGTACTTTACGGTCAGTATATGCAGTATTGTTTATTTGTGGTAGTGTATGAAGTTTCTTAATTGACTTATCTTACAGTATTGATACTATTCTTTATATTATTTAAATTTAAAATCATTGTATTTAAATATTTGTTAGATTCATTTCTTAAAAATGGATCAACAGGAACATTTAGTGTCTGCTGGAGGAATTCTTAACCCTTCAGGTGCCGCTCCATCTGAGCAACCAGTAACTAATATGGATCAACCTACTTTTGTTTCCACTGGTACTAGTACAGATTCAGTTAACCTTCCTCAGGGTGATTTGATAACATTATCGGTTTATCAGGACAATTCTCATAATAATAGTACTGTTCGATCTCAGATACCTAACGCGTTAAATCTGACTAATGCTCTTAATAACACTATGCTTTTGGATAACCGTTTTAGGTCAAATAATACTTTTGTAAAACAACCAGATTTATCTAAAACTAAAATTAATTTCAATGGGCGCACTTGCGTTCGCGAATTTTTGATGCAAGTTGAGGACTATCAATTCGCTCGTAGCATTGACGAATCTTATTTGTTGAGAGCTTTTTCATGTTTACTTTCCGATCAGGCGTTGAAATGGTTTCGTTCCGTTCGTACTACTATTGCCACTTGGTACGAATTGAAAGTAGCTTTAATGAAACGTTTTGATAAAAATGACTTTGATTATACGCTTGAATATCAACTTCGCACACGTAAACAGAAGCCTAGAGAATCTCTTTCTGATTACATTATTGATATGATGGACATGTCTAGTCAACTGACATTCCCTTTGTCTGAGGCAACCTTGATCGACATTATTAGACACAATATGTCACCGTCTCTCATGGTGCACTTTATAGGTAGACCTATTACAAATTTGGATTCCATAGTTCGTCTTAGCAAGGAAATTGATGCATTTAATTCTGTTAATTTAGTATCTAATCCGCCTACAGCTAGTGTAAGGAAACTTAATCCAATTTCTGTTAATAAGGATTTCTCATGTTTGAAATGCAAAAAGCCTGGTCATCACTATAGAGATTGTAAAACTGTAAAAGGCTTAGTGTGTTTTAAATGTAACAAAAAAGATGTCACTTCTATGACATGTGACAATTGTAATGTAATGGACGTGTCACCTGGTACTAGTAGTTCAAAAAACTTGTAGGCTCCGGTCGAACACCACTTTGCACAAAAGTTACTAGTGTTTCGGCTGGCAATGATAATAAAACTCTCCACTTTAATTTTAAACCCTCCAATACAGATATAAAAAATGATTTTAACTCTTGGCTTGACCACTTAAAAATATTCTTTGGAGTTCATAAGGCTGCCCCAGTGTTGTTTGTTGATAATAGTGACTCTCGGCCTTATTTAAATTTCAGAGTAAGAGATAGAATGTTTTCAGGATTATTGGACAGCGGTGCGAACAGTTGTGTTCTTGGTTCTAATTCTCATTTAACTTTTTTGAAATTCGGTTTGACACTTAGACAGAATTCTAGGCTTGTGGCTAGCACAGCTGACGGCTCTTCAAGAGGTGTTCTTGGTATTCTGGATATCCCAGTTACTGTTGATAATATAACACACACTATTCCATTTTTGGTTATTCCTTCTTTCGAACCTCCTATCATACTAGGATTTAATTTCTGGTTAAAATTTGGCTTAGCTAAAGAATTATTTGATAATATTTCCTATACTGACGTTCAACCTTCAATTTGTTCAGTAACGTCAGCTGCTCTTCTGACTTCATTTCAAAAAACTCAGTTAGAAGCAGTTATTAAAAAATTTGAAGACATTTCTTATGAAAAAAAAGGTTCTTTACATGTTGTCCCAGATGCTCTTTCTCGCATAGAAATTGCTGCTTTTGTTGGTCCCTCTGACTTTGTTTCCCCAGATGATGAAATTTTGGATCCCTGGTATAAAAGGATATTTATAAATTGTCAAAAATTTCCCACTAAATATAAAAATTACAAAGTGGAAAATAAAACTCTTTACAGATATTGTAAACCCAAATTTAATCAAAATTCTCGTTTAGATTGGAAAATAGTTATTCCCAAAGAAAATATTATGGACACCATCAGGAACAACCATGATGATGTCAATTCTGGTCACTTAGGTATACATAAAACTTTACATAAATTAAAATTACATTATTTTTGGAATAAGATGTTTTTAGATGTTCAGAATTATATTAGTCTCTGTGACACCTGTAAAGCTCATAAGTGCTCTAATGCTCCACCTTTCGGTATTTCTGTCAATCCTAAAATTGTTGACAAACCTATGACTATGTTATCCATGGATTTAATTGGAATCTTACCCCGTACTTATTCTGGACACCGTTTCATTTTATCAGTTGTTGATGTTTTTACTAAATATGTTTGGCTTTTTCCCTTAGCAAACGCCACTACTAGAGTCATTTGCAAATTTCTAGAAAAAGATATATTTTTAAAATTTGGTTCACCTAAAATAATTGTTTGTGATAATGGAACTCAATTTACTTCAAAACATTTTGTAGATTTTCTTAAAGAATTTAATATAAATAAAATATTTTACAATACTTTGTACACCCCACAAAACAACGTTATAGAGCGTTACAACCAGACCGTAGAGACTTGTATTTCTTGTTTTGTAAAGGACGACCATAGGTTGTGGTCAAAGTTCCTGCCTCATATTCAGTTGGCTTTAAATAATTCTATAAATTTTGCTACTGAATTTACACCTAATTTTCTTATGTTTGGAAGAGAACTTATTTTTGATGCTGCTCTCCATCGCTTTAGTAATTCTTTCAATAATTTGGACGACTTAACTATAGACAGTCGCCATTCTTTTGCTAATTCCTTTTTGGTATTAAAACCTATTTTTGAAAAAGTCACTTCTTCCCTATTGAAAGCTTATAAGCGCAATGCGACTTATTATAATAAAGGTCGCAAAGCTGTTTCTTATCATGTAGGTGATGTAGTTTGGAGGCGAAATTTCATTCAATCCAGTGCTGCGCACTATTTTTCGGCTAAATTAGCTCCAAGGTTCGTTAAATGTGAAATTCTTAACAAAATTTCAGATAATGTCTATGTTTTAAAAGATCTTACTAAAGGTACTTCAGGCCGTTATCATGTAAAAGACATTATTAAAACTTAATTTTATTAGGTCTATAACTTCACTGTTTGTGTATTCTGAGTAGGTCAGTGCCCCTGATTGTGTGATGAATGTTAGGTTGTTTGTTAGTGCAGTGTATGGTTAATTTGTTAGGTAGACTTTTCTCATTAGCACTTTCGTTTGTTGTTATTCAAAAAAGGACTTTGGACATTTTCGGTTTGCTAGTTTGCTCTTTGTACATTCCTACATATAAGAGTTTTGTATATTCTATATGTACATTTGTATTTGCTTGTACATACTTTTGTGTGCGTACTCATAGATGGTTAGTTGAGTGTCGTACCTATTCCTAAGTACTTTTTATAAGTATCTATTGTTAAGTACATGTTAGTACCTATTCTTTTGTTAAGTTTACATATAAGGATTTCCCTGGACTTGACTTTTCTTTTCGTACGTACTTATTTTGACTTTAGCCTGTTCAGCTGGCCTCTGACAGTGCCTCTTTTGTTTCAGCTTCCGGTTTGTCTTAGCATCTGCTTTGCGGTCGCTGATTCTCCAGTCTCTGCCCTTGAGTAGAGTCTTTCTTTTTTGTATCACCGATTTGTTGTGATACAAACTCCTCTCTATGTGCATGGAAAGTTGGTGGGGTTGTGCCAGACACATAGTTGAGTCTTTTCAGCGTCCGGCTTTTCGTAGCATCTGCTACGCGGTCGCTGACCCTCTCTTAGCCCTCTGTGGGGCATTTTTTTTTTGTTTCACCGCCTTGTTGTGAAACAAATTTCTCTATGTGAATGGAAAGTTGGTGGGGTTGCGCCAGTCACATATGAGACTCTTTATTTTGACATCTGTCAAAATCTTTTTTGCCTCTCCTTGTGCTTGGAAGATTGGTGGAGTTGCGCCAGTCACTTGGTTGAGTGTCTTTTGTTTCACTGTGCGAATGGAAGATTGGCAGGGTTGAGCCAGTCGCATAGTTGAAGATTATTTTCTTGTTTCCCTTTGTGAATGGAAGATTGGTAGGGTTGAGCCAGTCACAAAGTGGATTTGCTATAATGCAATTGTTATTCTTTGTTATTATCACGTTATAACATTTTTTTGTTTGGATTTTTGTAAGAGATGAACTCAAACTTCTCATTTTTTGTTTCAGCTGTAGTAGGCTCTCACATGTTGAAAGTTTCCGAGCCGGAGGCGAGGGTGCCTATCTGTCTTTGTGTGGTTTTCAACTGTGAGTAGGTCTAGCTGATAAAATTAGTTCTGAAGCTATTCTCATTAGCCGGTGGCTAGGTGGCCTAACCGTTCTACGATTTCTATTCATAGCTCTACAGCTAACTTAGCTTCTTTACATTTACTTGTTTAATTTTAGCCGGTGGCTAGGTGGCCCAACCGTACTAACTCCTTTTTTAGCTTTACTGCTAACTTTTTACTTTACTTGTTTCAACTAAGTTGAACTTGTCTTTATCTTTTTGATGATTTGTTTGTTAGTGATGATTTTCAGGATTCCTGAACTCGTTTGGATAACTTTTTCTTGTGAGAGATGTCTCTACACTTGAGACTCTGTTGTTTGTTGTCTCCTTGGGTCTTTACCCTTAGACTATCGTTTATCATAATTTTTGTTTTACTTGTTCTAGGTGGATTAACCTATCGTTTCTCATTCTTCGGTGGTTACTTCTTTGAACTTCTGCGGGTCTTTGGACTTGTCGTTTTTGGCATAAAAAATAGTTTCTATTTTTTATTTTTTCAGGGAAGGGGGTAATGTCACGCGACTATTTAAACTCGCGCGACATGCATTGTGTTTTGTTTATTTATTGATCTTAATTCGCGATTATCGGTTTTTTGACGTCTCAGAGATTGATTTTTGCTCTGACAGTTAAAAGGTGATTGTCGAAATGGAACGTTTGCGTATTGTTTTCAAGTGTCTCGATTGGTTTTTCAATTCGAGGATGGCAACACCTGAGCTATACTGGTCAGACAGGGTTGTTTGTCAAGCTTCTTTTCTCTTCGGAGGCCGCGCGTTACCGGCCGGCATTTGTTATGAACTAAAGCCAATTAAGTTAATCGTCGTTTGTTGCGGTTTAATTCGGCAAGCTTTTGGCGGAGATGTGTCGCCACGTCATTATATGACGCTTATTTTCGGGATTCTATCGGTAAGTAGATTTATTTCGATGGATGATTTTCTCAATCCCGAAGCCTTTTGTTCTCGTTGTTTCATAAGATGTTTTATTTCAGTCGGGATGCGACTGTAGCTGTATAAGCCGAGCTTCAGCAGGAAACCGTCGATGGGAACCCGTCTTTTTGAAGAAATGGGTGGTATGTATTTTCATATTCACTTGGTGAATACATCTTTTGACGCCATGTTGCCTAGTGCAACCTGACGCTTCTTGAGCACGAGTTTGATGCTATTTCCTTTTCTTGTTGCAGCGTTATCGCGCCCATTTTTTATACCATTTTTTATACCATTTTTTACACCATTTTTTATACCATTTTATTCCATTTTTAAAGAACCATTTTTTATTGTCCCATTTTTTTACACATTTTATATGGATCCCATTTATAACTTAAAATCTACTTGATTTTAAACCATTCTAAATGGTCATCTTTAACTCTTAACTTCATTTCAACCTTCAAACCACTTATGTTGGTTATAACCCTTTTATATGGATCCCATTAGTTAAACCATTCTATATGGCTACATTACTTTATACCATTTTATATGGATCTCATTTAAATTCTCTTTTTCACTTCTTATTAAGCTTCTTTAAGCTTAATGAGGCTTCTTACTCGTAGGGAAGTAGGACTTTACGCCTTTGTGCATTTATTTATTCAAACCGCATGGTGAGTTTTTGCAAGCATATTTAGGCTGTGGCCTCTTACTCTTAGGGAATTATGATTTAACGCCCTTGAGCATTTCTTTTTCCTTATTTTTTGAGACATCTGTCTCTTTATTTTGTTCTCTTCGAACGTTTCTCAAGTTAATGTTTTGTAAGGACCCTTCTGGTCCAAGCTTATTTAAATTTCCCCTCTCCTTTGCCCCTACACCACTGGTGCTGGAACTGCGAAGCAGGAGTTCTGCGACCGGACGTGGTTGGCGTGAAACGGCCCCGTCTACCTCGAGACTCTGGTGCAGTTGGTGAACTTTAAGTAATTCTGTCTCCGTTAAATTGTAAGTTTTCTTTTCATTTCAATATAAACCTGACCAGGTGAACGACCAAGCTAATTTCAAACCTAATTCATAAGACCTGATTTCTATGTAACCTATAGATCTAAGTTCTAGCTAGGTTACCACCTAAGTATGTAGGTTATCAACTACTGTGTAACCGCCTGAACATAATTTATTGTTTATTAAAAAGCCTTAAAAACTATTGAGTGTTACTAATTTAACTCCAACTTTTACTAAGCCCGCCTTGAGATTAAAAGTTTCCAGTACTCTACCATCTATCTTTGATGCTATCCGTTTTCTTTTTTTGCCTGGCTTAGGACCCTGGCGCCCGATAGTTTTCTTTTCTTTATAATAGCAATTTTGCTAACTTATTTTTATTGGGTTCTAGCCTAGGAACTTTTACAGAGATTGACTCCGGTGTTGAGTAGTCTCAAACTGCTTGTAACAACATAGGGTCTACCCACCCATGTTACACAGAGTACCTATAGTTTGTATGAAATTTCAAGCATAATGGGACCCAAAATGTCTTCACCAATAAATAAAACTACTATTATCATGTAGCAAGTTTAATTTATAAATAAAACATTTACAGGTTTTAAAATCAACTCGCTACCTTATTTTATTTGTATCTGATTCGCTGCATTCGATTGTTTCATAGCTGCAATAAGTACAAAATATTTTGTACTTAGTTTCTCAACACATCAGACTAGGTTGAGGCTAGTTCATTCAATTAATAATATCAAGATCATGTTAACCTAAACAAAATATTTTAACTTTCTACAAGCAATATTTCAAACATTATTTTAATATTCTCAAGTTTTAAGCTGAATTTACCCTCTTTTCTACTCTTTGTAATTATCATGTAGAGCTTTGATAGTAGACCAATAATGTTTAATCACTTGACAATTCATTATTTGAACATAGGTATTGGACTTAAGGGTTGTAGGCACTAGCGCTTTGAAAAAACTAGGTAATAAAAATGACATGTCTAATATTATTAATTATTCATACGAGTATTAATGTTTTGTACCATAGAACTAATCAACGACTTTACTTACACGTAAGTACCTCTTTCATGTAGAACAAGACAAGACATGATGACACAATGTAAACAAATTTCTAACCTATAAATAAGTTTACAAAGACATGAGTATACTTCAAGTTTGTTTAGCAACTGGCAAGCGAATTGCCATAGTCTTCAACTGCGTAGGGCCGCTACTGAGATTCGTGAACACTGACTTCTCAAAATATCCAAATCCCTTTATTGCATCCTTGATTATTTCCGGCGAACCTCGCCATGTTATCCAAGTTTCCCATTATTGGACTGGCGACAACCTACAAAACGAATTAAAGTTAAACTTACTATCTAATCACAAATGATAGAAACAAGATTCTTCGGGTGGTTCACGATTATTTTTCACATACCTAGGTAGGTATCTACAGTGCTCCTTTTTGCTCCGCGTTTATGTCAGGACCCGAAATTGTTATTAAGTACTAGTTGATTGTGTGTACCATACGTTTTTAAAGAAATCACTCAGTTTTTATTACAATACCTTCGTAATTAAACGATGCCTACCTTGTCTTTGTCTGACATGTCATTGTCAATCAATTTGTCAACAAAACAAAAACACGTAACGCCCCCTCCTCTCTACTTTAGCAACCCGTTTCACGAAATGTTTAGTTACAAGACCTTATAGTATAAAGTTTATATTAATCTATCGTTAACAAAGTATTAAATGAGCTTTATTGGTTTTCTATACGGCAGCAAATAAAAATATTAGACATATTGTGGATGCGATTTAAATCGGGTTAAGATTGTTGAAATAGGATTGGATGCAAGTTGGATGGGTAGGTCTGGCTAGGTACCTACATACTGATATGATAAAATATTGGTAGGATTTTAGTATCAATATTTCTTACATAACAAAACATTCACTGGCTTAGTATTTGAGTGCACTGTACTATAAAATAAATGTAAATTGTACTTACGTGAAATGCGCCCGTGGATGGGAGGTAAATTTTTCGCGCCTCCGGATTGCGCATTATTGTTAAACACAAACATTATAGGGAACTATTGTGTCGCCGGCTTGGTCGGTCTGTTTCCGATATCTTTATACCTAATATAAATTATCTAGCATCTATAATAGTTTCACATTAACACCACACATAGCACACAATTTTTGAAGGCAGTTTTATATGGCGGCAAAGTCAAAACTTCGATTTAAGTAAAATAATTTTTAAAGTTATACGTTTTCGATGTAAAATTTTGCCTCTTAAATTTTATAAATGACACTTTATTATTCTTAAACCGATTAATCTGATAAAAAGAAACCATATGTTCGACTATTTTGCAGTGCGTCCGCCATGTTTTCGGGTGTTGAGATTATCTCAAGTCACCAAAAGACCATACTCAGGATCAGGATTAGATCCCCATACAACTAGCCGCCTCGTCTGATACAAGGATTACGTTTCACGACTTGAAATATGTTTATTAATTAAAGCTCAGTCTTGTGACGCATCTTGTGACGGGCATCAAACTCAAGTCGAGTTTATCGATACGGGCCTAAGAAATTGATTAAATTAATTTATGTTATACGTTGATGATATTGCTACTTACAACATGAATCTTTCTAGTAAATAATACTTAAGGTTAAGGTGACAGATTTCAAATTAAATTAACTATGGAATTGTTTTTTAAATAATAAAAATATCAGAAATTATGCTTTATTGGACTTCATGTTATACCACATTATAGACTCTAAATAGGGTCTAGAATCGATAGTTAAAATTTGGCGGGTGTCTTGTTCCCATCCATAGTGTTATAATAACGATATTTTTCATAACGCTTTGAAAGTCTGGTCTCTCTCTCTTTCTCTTTCTCTCTGTATGGGTGTGTGCAGTAACATGTGAAAGTGTGTGTGTTACCTGACGATGTACGAGAGCGTGCAGCCGACGCAAACGCCCCAGAACATGAGATAGAAGAGCGCGTCGCTCGTGTACTCCGCGGGCATCACGGCGCTTGCGCAGAACATCGACACGGCCACCAGGAGCACCGACGGGAACTGTCCGACAAACATTCACGTTTTAACATACATACATATTAGGGGACAATCCAAAACTTAGCTCTAGGGCTTGTACTATGAGTACTAGACAGTATAAACGTCATCATGTTCTTGCCCTTGTTCACTTGGTGGGGTCGGCAAAACTTGTTTCAAAAAAGATTTGCCTTTGTGTTACCGGCTGACTGCCTGACGTCAACCCTCCTTGGCAACTCGTAGGACTACCTACAAGTACCTACTACCGCCTACTACATAGAGTGACAAACATACTTAAATAATATAACATAGAGAAACACATACATAGAAACAAATACTCGCGCTCATGGGATCATATCACCAAATATAAAATTCAAAATACATAATGGGTCATAATCCATAATGGCCAAAATATATAATCGTTTTAATTCTGAAACCGTAAACCTTTCAGGATTTTTTAAAACGCCATTGTTTGGAACCCATTAGGTTAAGTTAGGTTTGTTTTATAACAACCTTGAGAAGTTTACGGTTTCAGAATTAAAACGTCTTGTTGTTTAATAAATATGAATGAATTTAGACTTTCCAAGCCAGCAATGTATTGCGAAAACTACGAAGTTTGTAGGCTGACAGTAGATGTCAACTAGACTATTGGATGGAGTACATTGAAAACGCTATTAAGTTTGTTCGAAAAAATCCCAAATAATAAATTACATATTTTGTAAAAGTTGTAGAACAAATGTTGCTACGTTTATATAGTAGAAACGATACCTCAATATATTGCTCCTATTACAGGCAACACCCAGTATATTATGACCATTATTTATAATGACCCATTATGTATATTGAAACTTATATATTACGATACGTTCCCCGCGCTCATCACGTTAATATCTACCCAGGATTCGAACTCGGCTTAAAGTGTCGTTTGCACAAGTAGGCTAAGATGTTTTATTAGTGTATTAGTGACAGGTTGCAAGCTCATCGCCTACAGTACTACCCTTATTCCCTTAGTCGCCTCTTACGACATCCACCGGAACACATGGAGAGGCACTATTCTAACCCGGCAACCACACGCGCACGGACCGTTGTTGCAAGTGAAGGTATGTGTTAATAGAAGTACAGAGAGCAAGTCGCTGGCGGCGGCCTCACCGTGATGTACTTCCAGTCGCGCTCGGTGCGCAGCGGGCACAGCGCCGTGTTGCCCTCGCCCTCCACCACCACGTACCTCCCGAGGAGCAGGTCGATCGAGTCCTGCCAACAAACATTTATTACTTGTCTTCTATATAATATTGCACATGTGACTGTTATACTTATCACCAGGGCTCGGATGCCGGTTAAATTTTCAAACCGTTATCATGTACTTGCCGCAAAACCTTTTCATTTCGGTTTAAATAACCGGTTTTTGGAGAAACCTTTATATAAAGTTATTTACGAAATAACCGGTTTAACCAGACGCATGTCACACACCATAAACAAGCGCCACTCAGTGTTCTTATTCAGTGCAAAACTTTTGGGTCCTCGACTCGCCGCTCGTGGATAAAACCGGTTAATTAAGGTTAAAATAAAGTTCTCATAACGTTCGCGTTCCCTGGAAAAATTCGCAGCAACACCGAAATAAACCGGTGTTTTTTAAACCAGTTCCGAGCCCTGCTTATCACTAATAAAATAGGGTAAATAATTTCATCATATTCCTAAATAAAAAACATACAGACCAACTCACAAACATACATAATTTATTTATTATTATTAACTTTATTGCACAATACACAACTAGGTACAAATGCTGGACTTGATGCATTCTCTACCAGTATTTTTTTGGAATCCCAGAGCATTTCCTGTCTCTTAAAAAAATTAAATAACGAAAGTGGTTATTTTTTACCTCATGTTATTAATATCTATAATTATTTATTAACACATTATGTTTAATTTTAAAAAAAATACGTGTCTAAAAATCACGTCATTTTTGATGACCGGTTAAAGATATTATGTCGTTTAGTATGTGTTGTCTTTTTGTGCTTTTTTATTTGGCGTATGTTTAGGATATTTTTTTATTTGATTGACATAGGAAATGCTCTGGGATTTAAAAACCGTATATTTCATCTCAATAGACCTCATATCAGGCGCGATATTTCACTTTTATATTCATATTCTTTATTGCCTTATGTTGTATTTACAAACATTTTATAATAAAGTAAATGCTCTAACATAAACCCTGGAATCAATAAAATTAAATGTTTAAATATCAAATATCAAGAATTATTACTTTGTTCCGATAGTGTTAACAGCAATAAATATTTTTTGTCGCCGAATTATATTTAACAACTTTTTTGTCGGTGAAATTGCATCTAGTTTCATCCCTATTCGTTTGTGCACCCTATCTAGGGGCACACTTTATATACAACAGTATGCAACAGCAACAGTGTACGAGCTTACAGAACTGTTTATTTTGGCACACTGAATCCCAATAAGACTGCATATCAGCTATCTGTTTATATCTTTTATTTGGTAGATGACACGCAACTTGACGTTAGAATTAATAATATACTGAAAACGGTAGTTAAGCCATATGATAGTAAATTATAAAGTGAATGGATGAATCACCTGTCTGAACCCATCGGAGAAGTTGTTCTTGAAGTATCTAGTGAGGGAGTTGAGCCCGTCGCGCAGCAGGCCGAGCCGCGTGCGCTTCCCGCACCGCGTGAAGTCTGTCTTCAGCGCGCCCGTGCCCGAGTACTGCGTCGAGATCATGTCGGCGTGGTCCGCCCACACCTAACATACATACATCGTCCAATAAATAAGTTATCACATTCCAACGATCAACAAAATGACATTCTTTTAAATACTATTCTATTATTTAAATATAAATATTCACTCAGGAACTCCTCAACAGAGTAGAAGTTCTTCCCAAGCAGCCAAGATTTTACATACGTAGGCAGAGCTACAGAAATGCCAACAACTCTAAAAAGACTTCTTATTGTTGTTAATAATTCTGTAACCACATTTTGCACAACCAGGCCAAGATATTTACTAGTGTATTAGTGACAGGTTGCAAGCCCATCGCCAAACAGTACTACAAGCCCTTATTCCCTTAGTCGCCTCTTACGACATCCACAGGAAGACAAGCTATGGTTATTCATATTTCTAGAAGCCCTTCGTCGTTGTGGTTAGCCTTGAAGTTGGTAATCTACGCCTGCGGAAACTTGTGGAGCACTCACGTTGTTGAAGAGTTGTTCCAGGTCCCCCACGTCGTCGGGCGGCGTGACGGCAAGCAGGCGGAGCACGGCGGCCAGCTGGCGGCGCGCGAGCAGGCTTTGCACCACGTTGGTGCGGTCGAGGCAGTCCACGCAGTTGGTGCGGAACACGCCCGACTGCTTCAGCAGCGTGCTGCCGCCGCGGGACAGGAAGTACCCGAACTCTGTCTACATACAGACGGTCTCATAATCTTTATTTTATTTTTATTTAATGGCAATGGGAAGGCACACGGGTGCTTAAGTCACCTGATGGTAAGAGACCTCAAATGCCTTGCCAACCCTGAGGACTAAGATGGGAACACTGCTGCTTGGCGGTAGGTTAATGGATAAGATAGTGGTAGCGATCCGGTAGGAGCCAGCACAGGGTCCTACCACCACTAAACACGTCACATCAGGACTCGGAACAGAAATCCATTCGGTGAAAGAGAATGCTGTTGGCCGAACAGTACTTAGATAAGTTTAAAGTAAAAAGTATAAGATATTGTACTCTTAAACATGGAATATAAGGATTAACAGGAGCTGCCAAGAATGGATTGAATGGTTGCAATATAAATTTGTGTCACATTAATACAAGAGTTAATTCAACTCGATAAAACCATAATTGACCTGTTATCATACTGTTTTTAAATCGGCTGCCATTACTGTCAAGTAAACAAAAGCTATCATAACATAACGTTGCGTTGACAACACGATTACATGTCATAAACACAAAAAAGTCGAACAGGTCGTAGCACACGCCCCCCCCCCCATCGCCATCTCGTGCGCGATGCGGTCGACGAGCACGTTGAGCCGGTCGTAGCGCATGCCGCGGCACTCAGCATGGAAGTCGAACGGCTCGTAGCACACGCCCCCCCCACTAGTCATCTACCCGGGCACTCACCTGCTCGTGCGCGATGCGGTCGACGAGCACGTTGAGCCGGTCGTAGCGCATGCCGCGGCACTCAGCATGGAAGTCGAACGGCTCGTAGCACACGCCCCCCCCCCACTAGTCATCTACCCGGGCACTCACCTGCTCGTGCGCGATGCGGTCGACGAGCACGTTGAGCCGGTCGTAGCGCATGCCGCGGCACTCAGCATGGAAGTCGAACGGCTCGTAGCACACGCCCCCCCCCCACTAGTCATCTACCCGGGCACTCACCTGCTCGTGCGCGATGCGGTCGACGAGCACGTTGAGCCGGTCGTAGCGCATGCCGCGGCACTCAGCATGGAAGTCGAACGGCTCGTAGCACACGCCCCCCCCCCCACTAGTCATCTACCCGGGCACTCACCTGCTCGTGCGCGATGCGGTCGACGAGCACGTTGAGCCGGTCGTAGCGCATGCCGCGGCACTCAGCATGAAAGTCGAACGGCTCGTAGCGCACGCCCGGGAGCGCCGCCGCCGCCACTGCCGCGCGGTAGCCGCGCTCCAGGGCCTCTTCTTTGCCGCTCTGGTCGATCTAGAGGCATATTTTTACTAAAGGCTAACGAGCCACCTGATGTTAACTGGGATCGAGGACCCATTGACATTTTTACTCTCAAGATTATGAAGACTACAATCCAAACACAGATACAAAAGCAAATGCGTTGTCAACCCTGAGGACTAAGATGAAATGCCTCTATGCTAGTAATTTCACCGGTTGTCTTATCCCCACACAACAATACGAATGCTGCTTGGCGGTAGGTTAAAGGTTGAGATGGCGGTAGCAATCCCAATGCCATGCTTCTAAAGTCCTAAAACCACCTATAGTCATATAGCTGTTGTATTAGAAGTTGGGTCTCATTCGGTTCTCGGTCATAAAAGGGTTCACCTTACAGCGGTCGAGCTACAATCCTAAAGCCACTTACCAGGTTAATGAGAACTTGGCTTCCATACAACTGCTGCTGATCTCGCAGATGCCTGGTGTAGGCGGCTACATGGTCCTCGTGAGCTAACGTACACGCCGGCTTGTACTTGATGTCGGGATACTGCGACCAGAACAGCGGGATGGAGCCCCGCGTCTGCACGAACGAGGACTTCTGCCCGCCTAGTTCGACTATCTGCTCTGTTTCTACGTAGTTCGCTACGTGGCCCTGAAATAGTTTGCAATATGTAGTTGGTTCTGAAGTAGATTGCAAATATTGGCAAGAACATAACACCATTGAAGTGGAGATCGTGTAATTAGCTAGGGAAACTATGGTAGATAGTCATTAGTGGTTTCTGTGGTAACCAGAATTAGATCATAGATGTGATCAGATGAGTGGTCAGATCATCAGTTTGTTGGTATGATGAAAATAGGCAGACGTTTGAAAATTGACGGATGCCTTTGCTTGGGACCAGGCATAACGGCGCGATCTTGAAGAGGCTTTTATACTACAGTGGGGGATGTACACTGAAATGATAGATTTTATGGAGACTGATGCCATATCTGTCTTGTAAACGCAGAATGGTATCCCAAGACTGTCTAGTGAAAAATAAAAGTGATCAATTGCATCCCGAGGTTTTTAGCCCATAAGAACACTAGCAAGTGCACTTGATCTTATCTCATCTTACAGATGGGCCCTTACGAATACACTTCGACCCCTTTAGGATCTTTTGTGCAATCACCCTCTTACACACTCAGCTGTTCGAATGTGCAGGTTTCCTGACTATGTTTTTCCTTCACCGTAAGAGCATCGGGTAATGTGCTTAAGTTAGAAGAAATCATTGGTACATGGCGGGGGTTTGAACTCAGTACCTTACGATCACGAGTTGACCCCTTAAGCCACTAGGCCACCGACGCTCTTGGGAACAATTGATACTTTCACCCGAGTAAAATACTCTACTTTTCATTTCAACTGAAAAGAAAGTAAAAAATATTTTATGATATTGTTATGAAAAAATTATAAGCGTTTTAAGCACAGTTAAAAAATAGTTTTAAAAAGAAGTCCGAGTTGATTCGTAATGGCTGTATAAGATTATTCTATGGTCTAGAAAAAGAGGTAAATATGGCCGAGCTTATGACCAATTCTTTTTCAAAATCACTTTCCACCCTAGGGATACTCACTACCTTACTTTCCGAACAGGAGAGACGAAATAGAAGATTATTAACCAAGGGACAAAAGGGAAAATTTCACACGAAACAATTTGTCGCTCGAGAAAAGCGGAGCGCCAATATTGAGTGTGAAAATAAATGGTGCGACGTGCAACGACTATGAGGAAACTTGATAATATAACTTATAAAAGTATGACTCAGTATAGTTTTACCAAACAGTGGCTGTATAAGATTTTATCATGGCTCAGTACAGGCTTTTTTTTATAATCTTTCTGTGTTCTTTTCAAATTAATTTTCTTCTAGGTTAAATACGTCACTTTCAACCCTCTTCTAAGAGAAACAATGGCCTACTTTCAGAGAATGAGAGATGAAAATAGGGAACATGCATGAAAATCAGACATGAGTTACATTGATACGATTTAGGAGAAAATGTAAAAAAAAAAACATAAAACGCAATACACTAAGTTTTGACCCGTTTATTAAGATTTTACATAGAATCAAAACTTGTTAAAATTTTAAAACTTCTTTTCATGTTTAGATTGTTTTTTCGGCATTCTCATTTTATTTATGTAATAAAGGTCCTTATTTTTTTTTAAACATGAAGCAACAGCTGTGACGTCATTCCTGTCGTCGATTTTGTATAAAGTGTTTTTGCAGGGGTCTGAACCATGACCTTTATATCTTGTAAAAAAAATACACGACAGTTATTCCTCTCTTTCATAGCAGTTTCCATAGAGCGTAAGTAAATAAATGTGCATGTTCTCTATTCCCATAATGATGCCGTTGTACCGACCTCTGCGTCCACGCCGCGCATGAAGAGGCGCGTGCCGGCGCGCTGCACGCTGCGCCGCGACACCACCGACCACGTCAGCTGCTGCCGGTTCACGGTCACCTTGTTGATGGCCACGACTGCGCCGCTAAGGTCATCACCGTCACACACACACCGTGCAAGACCATGTCGGACCATGCTGTGTATACTCCATTCGCTTAGATAGTGTCGTCGCCTTTGTATCGCGCCGCCTTGGCACGTGCCGTCTCTTGTCAAAGGATGCCGCCGCGTAAGCACAGGATTCGAGCGGCGTTACCCGCAAGTGAATTTGTCAGTTCACATCGAATTAAATTAGTTTTTTATAACGATAACCACAAGTGCATGCGGGTGTAGCGACAGTATCTAAGCGAATGGTCTACATATATAAATGATAATACTGTTAGCCGAACATTAGAACACAACAACCGCGAAGAGTTTCCTCAAACCACCACCCCGCCCGTGGCGCTGTCAACGATGTTTTTAGCGTCTGTGTATGGACCATTTTCGCTCGCGTGTGGTAGATCATAGACGACCCGCGTACGGAACAAATGAGAATCGATCCCATATTCAAGCTACAATTGCTAATACAAGATATATACACTGTTTAATTAATGTTTTTCATTGATTTCCGAGTATGTTAAGGCTTTCCTAACCAAATGATAAATTTTATTTCGTTTAAACAGTAGGTGGCATGCTACATCATGGTGGAGACTTCCTATTAGACATAACAATATCTGTATCACGAGACCTCGCTCTTCCAAATATAGTAAAGGGTAGTGATTTACCTAATTTAAAGTACAAAATTTAATAGTGCAGGGTATCGAAGCCGTTACTACAAACGCAAAAAACTATCTATGAACTAATTTTATATTTAAAGTTATTTGATGCTGTCTTAGATGATTTTTAGTAGGTATAAACACTTTAGCCGCCTGTTTCTCATGAACCAGTCAAGTCTACTTAGTCGTGAGGTCTATTTAAGATAGTTAAATCACAAATTAACTTGCTGTTTTTACATTCCACTCCATATTACTTAGTAAACACTTTTATAAATAAATAAATAAATAAATAAATCACAGGACAATGTCACACAAATTAATCTAGTCCCAAACTAAGCTCTAGGCTTGTACTATGGGTACTAGACAACGATAAACTTACTTATATATAGAAATATATATATAAATACATAGAAAACATCCAAGACTCAGGAACAAATACTCGTGCTCATCACACAAATATCTGCCCCTACCGTGATTTGAACCCAGGACCCCTAGCTTCGAAGGCAGGGTCACTACCAACCAGGCTAGCGTGTCGTCGTGTTTTATAAGTTCAAAATGCATCTATTTTGACTAAAACTGCCGTTTTCTGGTAAATAAAGCAACCAGAAACCACTTTTTTCTTGTCGTTGTCTAGTACCCATAGTACAAGCCTAGAGCTTAGTTTGGGACTAGTTCAATTTGTGTGACATTGTTCTGTGATTTATTTAATTTATATCATGGATCGTTTTTTATAAGGAAATTGTTATTTTAGGGAAAGAGGTGTTTTGAGGTTATAAGAGTTTACTAAACAAAATATGTGAGTCAGAATGGACTTTTTCTCGCTTGTCGCTGAGTGTGTCTCTTTGACTACAGACCAGTTTGAACGGGATATCCATCCGACAAACAACTCCCGTATGTACAACTTATGCTATATAGCCGTTCAGCTTGCGGTGGTGCATACCAAAGGAAATCTTACTAACATATTTTCTCATGTGTCGAGCAACACGGGTCCATGTTGGCTCACGTAAAATTCTTATTCCTATTTTTAGTTTTACTACCGATTTGTATTCATAACAATCACTCTTCATATTTTTTTTCCTCAGATATTTTTGTACATAATTCGTTATTCATAATCATCGCAACTTCTAAAGTGAAATTTAACGGAACCATTCTGATTTTAGGACGTTTATAAATCAAACCCAACCTTATTTATTAGTTAGATATTTTAAAATTCCCGAAATAAACTGGCGCTGCTTTTATGCAATAGTGCCACAAATCAAAAACAAATACAATTCGATTTAAAACTTTAAGTAAATTGCGTTCCGAATTAAAATGAAACAATGACTCATTTTGATTTGTGGCACTATTGCATAAAAGCAGCGCTGGGTATGATTAATATTGATTATAAAGAGTGATCATTATGATGTAACATGGTTTGAGGTTTTTTTTATGAAGTATGATCATTATGAATCAGAATCAGAATCAGAATAATCTTTATTCAAGTAGGTTTACAAATAATAAACTCTTTTGAAACGTCATAGTAGCGACTTAGCCTAAATTGACTGCAGGTTCAAATCGCGACCGATCAGAGAAGAACCTGTAAGAAACTCTGTCGGATGTCTTTTTTTTTTTCGACGTTCGCAACCTTTTGTCGTAAGGACTAAACATTTTATTACAAGCAATTCAGTCCCAAGCATTGTTATCATTAATATAGTCTTTAATACTATAATATGCTTTAGAAATTAGTTTACGCTTGACGTAACTCTTAAATTTATTTACTGATAGTTCAGTAACATTACTTGGGAGCTTATTATAGAACCTAATACAATTACCCATAAAAGAGTTTTTTATTTTATGGAGCCGCGTGAAGGGCACTGCGAGCTTATATTTATTTCTGGTATTAACATTATGTATGTCACAGTTCTTTCTAAATTTAGCTATGTTTTTATGAACATACATAATGTTTTCATAAATGTATTGACTGTGCATGGTCAATATGTTAATTTCTTTAAACTTATCTCTAAGCGAGTCTCTCTGGCCCATCTTGTAGACAGCACGAATAGCCCTCTTCTGCAGAACAAAGATGCTATTTACATCAACAGCACTACCCCACAGTAAAATACCATATGACATAATACTATGGAAGTAACTAAAATAAACTAATCGAGCGGTATCTAAGTCTATTAATTGCCGAATCTTATTAACTGCAAAAACTGCAGAACTGAGTCTACCCGCCAATCCAGCAAGATGAGGACCCCATTGGAGCTTGGAGTCTAACGTTATACCAAGAAACACTGTATCATTAACTAGGTCTAGTTTGTCATTTTTAATAGTTACAGTAGTTTGACTATTTTTCACATTAGTAGTCATGAACTTTATACATTTCGTCTTTTTCTCATTCAGTAATAAATTATTAACACTAAACCAATCGACTACTTTTGATATAGCATTGTTTACATCGACATTAAACTGCTGTTGTCGTTTAACTTTGAACACAAGTGACGTATCATCAGCAAACAATACTATATCATGGTTATCCTTTATAAGGTAAGGTAAGTCATTTATGTAGATGAGGAATAAAAATGGACCCAATATTAAGCCCTGTGGTACGCCCATTGAGACCAATGACCCAGGTGATCGTACTCCATTCACGTCTACCCTTTGTATTCTCCCGTATAAGTACGTTTTTATTAAGTTTAGCGCAGTACCTCTAACTCCATAGTGGTGTAGTTTCCTGATCAATGTGTCATGGTTAACGCAATCGAAGGCCTTGGACAAATCACAAAAAATACCTATGATGTAAAATGGTATAAGAAATATTTTCGGACTTTCGATAATAGGTCTTAAAAAAGGTATGTGACAAAATGCGCACCCAAGCAACAAGTCTACTCCTGTACTTTTAAGAATAGCCACCACAGTGGTCCAGAGCTGATTTTCTTTTCCATCGCACTTAGCAAAAATACCGCATCATCACTCTCATTTAGTCGTTTCGATACTAAAGTGCAACCAGACACATACAAAGGAATTAAGCTTATAACAAATATACGACGACGCGATGGCCTAGTTGGTAGTGACCCTGCCTACGAAGCTAGGTATTCCCGGTATGGACACATATTCGTGTGATGAGTGTTTTGTATGTATTTAAGTAATTATTTTTCTCTATAAGTATGTTTATCGTTGTCTAGTTCCCATAGTACAAGCCTAGGGCTTAGTTTGGGACTAGGTCAATTGGTGTGAGATTGTCCCGTATTTCTTTTTATATTATGGTCAAGTGTTGAAAGTTTGTGGTGTAAAAGGATACAGCCTTGCATGATGGGTAGGGCGAACCGCGCGAACTTCGCGTGCGAGTAATCTCGCAGGAGGTGACCGTTCCACAGGAACCGGCCGTCCGCTCGGCTGGCGATCGACATCTGACACACAAATATTATTATTAGATAACATTTCGAACGCCACAGTCGATTCCAATTTTCTGCGTGTATGCCCAAAAAACCCTAATGCAGTCGCAAATAGTGTGAAGCGCAGCCCACCACTGCTTTGACAAATGTAGTATCTCAGACAAACTCCTGTGGCAAATGCAACCTTATCACTAACGTGATAGGATTTAATCTGCTTTGGCTATTGAATTTGAGATACTGCCTATTAGCTTATAAGGGCAGACAACGACACATGGTCCATCCATAAAGTACGTCACACGTTATGTGAAGTGGTCGAGGAAGTGTCATTTTTTTTTATGTTAAGGAGAATGCCTTCGAGCACTCAGGCCACCTGATGGTAAGTGGAATCTGAGACCCATAGTCATTTGAATTCTCAAGACTATAATCCTAAGACCTCAAATGCGTTGCCAACCCTGAGGACTAAGATGGAATGCCTTTATGCTAGTAATATCACCGGTTGTCTTATCCCCACACCGGAACACAACAATGCGAACACTGTTGCTTGGCGGTTGGTTAATGGATAAGATGGTGGTAGCGATCCGGACGGACCCTGCACAGGGTCCTACCGCCACTAAACACACATTGTGTGACAAGGGGTGGCAGGGGTCAAAATGATAAATTTGAACCCAAACGAAGAAGTGACTGCAATGCCGGTTGTAAATAATTTGAAGGAGTGGGTTCAAAGTCCATGGATTCTTTAACTTCTACAAATGTTTGATTTGATGTCGATTATATTAAAAAACAATTGAAATGGAAATAAGACCAATTTCGGAATTGCTGTTATAATTTCATAATTTCTACATGTAAAATTGCAAAAATGTGACTTCATACTAGGGGGGTCTCGCAAATGTGACCAACAACTGTTACAAGGACTGGGAAGGGATTAAAACATCACAAAATTAGTGTGACGTACTATATGGATGACTCCATATCATCCTCATCATATCATCACACCTTTATACCCAGAGTGGGGTAGGCAGAGCTACAGAAATACAAACAACTCTAAAAAACACTAGTTAGTAATTCTGTAACCACATTTTGCACAATCAGGCTAAGATGTTGACCGGTTGCAAGCCCATCGCCTAACCGTACTTCAAGCCCTTATTCCCTTGGTCGCCTCTTACGACATCCACAGGAAGACATGGAGTGGCACTAATCTAACCCGGCATCACGGAACTCACTATTGTGGACAATAATTAAAAAAATACTTAGCAAAACCTGCCTTTTAGACGTGCTGAGGTGAAAAGGTAATAAATGATAGTTTAGTCACCGTGTGGAAGTCCGCGCCGACCGAGTGCAAACGCTGCAGCGTATGTGTGATGTCCAGTCCGTACGAGAAGTATATCCCGGGGGCGTCTAGCGCCATGCGCACCATGCGCTCGTAAGTGTTATTGTCCTCTATCTGCGGACAAATTAACATTCATCAATAGTTCAATAGGCATTACATTTATTTAATTCTGCCAATCATTGATACACTATACTTATAGATTTGACATCAAGCGACCAGGGGTTATTAAAGTACACAATTCACATCAGTTTACATTTAACATACATACTTATCTTCACGCCTGTCTCCCAATGGGGTAGGCAGAGACTATGGAACGCCAGGTGCACCGATCCAAACATACAACCTTCGCTTCCTCCACATTCATCAATCTCTTCATGCACGTACGTCGGTTTCGGGTGCTTTACATTTAAATATTAAATATATCAGAAGAAAATTTCACACAAATTGATCCAGTCCCAAACTAAGCTCTAGGCTTGTACTATGGGTGCTAGACAACGATAAACATACTCATATAGAGAAATACATACAAATACATAGAAAACATCCAAGACTCATGAACAAAATATTCGCGCTTATCACACAAATATCTGCCCTTACCGGGATTTGAACCCAAGACCGCTGGCTTCAGAGGCAGGGTCACTCCAAACTTGGCCAACGCGTCGTCGGGCACACAATGTTGCTTACAGTTTGAAAATGTGCCTATAATCCGACTGTGAAAAATTGCCCGGTCGGTGAAAGAGACAAGTCATGGAAATCTTGCCTTTTTCCTCTTACACGAATCGCAATAAAGCTATCTTTCTCTGTCAAAGCGTGTCAGGCCCTTGGTGCCAACCGATCCGGTTTTTTGTGGATCAAATGTATACTATAAGTATATACTAGCGGCTTCGCCTGCAGATTTTTTTGTTTTTTTATTTCTTTCATGTCACTTAGGGGTCTGAAAAATAGATAGTAGCCGATTCTCAGAGCTACTGAATATGCATAGAAAATTTCATAAAAATCGGTCAAGCCGTTTCGGAAGAGTATGGTAACTAACACTGTGACACGAGAATTTTATGTATATTCGATTTTTCGTCATGGGTCCCAGCGCAAAATAGACCTGAGTATCTATGAGGCAAGTTCGACATTACCTCTGGGTTTAAGCTCCTGTTGTATTTGACATAGCATTGAAAAGTTCAGATTAACTGCCACCATGAAGTAATTGTGTGTAATTTGAACAGTTAAATATGAAATCTCTAGTCCAGGGACACCATAGTCACCAAAGTTATGCGGTTGGTAAAAAACAAAAGTATCTTATTGACAGTAGCAATATAGGTTCAAAGTTTATAACTGCACTAATTTGACAGCTAGAATGTAAAGTGACTTAAAGATTAGAAAATATACATTCTGTGGTATAATGTGTGAAAGGCTTGTAATTGATGCCCTTTTTAACACTTATTATTTTTTGTTTAATTTGATGATAATATGTTATTTATAATGATTTGTAAATACCTGTTTGTTGGTAAGATGCGTGGTCGACCTCGAATACGGAATGATATCAGTTCCAGCCAGCTGATATACATCATGACCATTTAATTTACCTATCTGAAATAAAATAGTAAAAAGATCACAATCGGGACCACCTTACACAAATTGACTTTGCCCGCAACAAAGGTCTAGAGTTGCACTAAATGAATATTATTTGGTGATATATTTCGTGGTAATTAATATTTAATCTTAATATGGGCAAAATTTATTCAAATGACGAATAACAAATTAGAATGACCAAATTATTCGAGAATAACGAATACAATTCTCAAATGATTATTCTTATTATTTATTTGTTGAATTAACTGCAACAAATAATTATTATGTACTATTATTTTTCCCGTTTCAGCAGGAGAAAATTCATGCGAAAAAAATCGGTGTAACTATACATTCGGACAAAAAAGTTTCGGCGACATCTATCGTAACACCTTTCAGAGACTTTTAATTTCATTGAAAGGCATTTCTCCCTAAATGAGTTTTTTTTGGTAGTCACAAGTCTAACCTCATACAAGTTAACAAAGCTCCTAATAAAAGTAATAAAACCATATAAACCATATACAGGGTAAACTTGATTAATTCCCTTTTTGAATTGACCCTCAGAAGGCATATTAATAACCTGATCTCAACTGTAATGCTCGGCTCAAGACGCGTCAAAAATGACTGTTTTCTATGGTTGACATATCTTGTGACCGCATCTTAGCCAAGATGAGTTTATTAATACGGCCCCTATACCCCCTTGGCTTGAGCCAGAGAATTTATGCATACATTTAATAATGCCATGGTTTTAATTTCCAGCATCAAATTGCATATAACTGTAAAAAAAAAACATTATTAGCTGTGAGATCTTACCAATATCCTGAACTTGGCAACCACCAGGTACATTCCCGAAATTAGTTTTATAGACCCTAGAAATCCACAGATAGGTTTGTATGCACTTTCTGGGATGGGAATCTTTATTTTACCATGTTCTGTAAAAAAACACACGGATTAGTTTTTACATACATTTAAACAAGGCATAAGACTTTTATCAAGTTTTTATCAACCAGCTTACAAAAACAATAGACTATCCAAATAGTTGAGACAAAGAAAAAACATAAGTTGGTCTATAGTTTCCCAGCAACTCTGCTTAAGAATAAGATTGAGAATTTATTTATTTTTAGATGCTAAATAATAAGAAATCAATCACCTACTAAAAAAACACTATAATGCATTTAGGGCTGCTTAACTTAGGTTTAAGGAAAATTTACAACCCTAATAATATTATAATTAAGAAAAGGCATTAGTTTGTTAGTTCCAACTTCATGGTTCATCAGCTGAATCAATCAATGTTGTTAGAAAGATTGTTTATCGCGTGAAAACAGACAGTCTACTTTTAACTGATACTTTTTATTTCACAGATCTAACTTGTAAACAATATGTACCTGTGACAAATGCTTCTCCGGTTACTCTGTCAATGACGAGAATTTCCGAAGGATTTATAGTGGGTTCCAAATAGAACTTGTCCGATGTTGTATATCTGAAATTAATTAAATGTTTAACAATAACAACTGACTAAGTATTGAGAAACTTAAATTAAACTGTAAAATAACTGCCACATAAGAGGAGGAGGAGGGCGGTTACAAGACAGGACTTTTGGGGAACAGGATAAATTCCTTCCATACAAATTAAATTGACCTTGTTGAATTGAAATTGACTAAAGTGACTGTGTTTGTTTGCCACAAGATAGAAAAAATATTGAGTGTCTTCTAACAATCCCCTGAAAAAAATCTTCCATATACTACTAGTCCACAAACTTGTTAATCTCCAATTTATCAACCTCGTAAGACCTTGTGTGCTATAGGACGTATATCGTGTTCGGTTTAAACTATATTTTAATGAGCATAAAGTTCATGTTTATTTGTTTCAAAATTAAAACTGGCATTTAAGAAATTCCTATTCACAAAAATCTACCTGTTTTTAGTAAAGTGTGGCCAGGTCTCACAAGGTATACTAACTATGCTTGCAGTATTTTTTAACATCAACAACAAATCAAAGTTGGCATGATACAATAAAATAATGAGTCATCCATGAAAGGAAACCATACAATCATTATAAGAATAGAATTTACTGTAACAAAGTTTTCTGAACTACAACAAAACATAACAAGGCCACAGAAAATAAATAAGTATGGGCTATTATCATAGCAATTTTTCTAAACAGCTTTATTATCAGTTATAACCTGAAACTGTACTCTTAATTGAACAAAAATAGGTACAAAAAACAGGCAATAGAAACAAGCACAAAGGCGCCTTATCCCTGGGCTTTCTTCCATCAACCTCTTGAAATAACATTAAAATTCGTATTCATAATTTTATTACACAGTAGTGTTAAAGAGCTTTCATACGCTATAAAAAGTGGGAGGGATGTTAGGATCATCAAACAAACAATATTTGCTAAAAATAATTCATTCATAAATAAATAATTCTTGTAGGTAAACACTATGTTAATGTTAAGGTGGAGAACCAATTAACGAGTCTTCAACTCAAGCGGTTACGCTATAATTTGCATTAATTATTGACAAATATAGGGTTTAGCGTAAATATCGTATGTGTATCGTATGATACGTCGAGGTAGCATAGCTAAACATCACTTTTGCACACCCCTTTTAATTTAAGATAATCTAATCAACAAATTGGGAATCTTTGGAGATATTAAGATCTTATTTTGTAAGGTTTCGCTGAAAACAAGATCTTGTGACAGATGTGCAGATATTATACAATTTGCACAGAATTTAAGATCCTTTAACAAATGGTTAGGGATTTACTTAACTTACAGCTTAATATCATCGTGAATTAGTAGCTGATCTGCCATTATGAATGATTTCTACAAATAAAATTTAATTTTTCAATACGGCACGGCACACATCACAAACGATGACAGCGACAGCACCCAAAAGCACTAATCAGTTCAGAAATGGGCTCTATTATTGAATTAATGATAAATATTCATAAGTTTATTGGGAGAAACGAAGACACTGTTAACTGACCTCCCATAGACTTTAAAGCATTGTGATAAGGTTTATATTCGATTGTAAATGTACATTTAACAGTGTGTTCGATTGTACCAAAGACATTAAATGTACTATGATATTAAATATCTTTGTTTGGTACATATTTAAAGTATAGGCAGGAAAAGTGTAAGTTTTGATCTAATTCAATACAATCTCATTGCCGCCGTGCCACACTTCGCATTTAGTACAGGCAAATTATTAGGTTTTGGTAAAATGCATAAAATTAACGTTAAATGAATTGAACAATGTTATATCCATAAGAATGTCTTCAAAATACTTAAGGAAAGAGCATCTAAGCTATTTTTATGATAATATTGATAATCTTTTCGCACATGCAAATAACATTATAGAGTAAATAGTTTTGAATAAAATTCAAATGTTTACATTAATTTATGTTTCTAAACGAATAAAATACGCTCCAATATTTGCAAGTTGCGTTTATTCAAATAATCATAAAATAATGACAGTTCACAAATAAATCGTGCAAAGGAACGTATAGCATGTGAGTTTGATAGATAACCTCTAAGTTCTTTCTTTTCATGATAGCCGAAAATTAAACAATATTTAATTCGTAATTATACTAATGTTAGCTTAAATAAAGTATTACTCGCAATGGAGGTGGCTGGGTTTCCGGGTTTTATTAAAACCATTAATGATGGTGAACAAGTGGAAGATTTTTCGGAAGAGTCAGATGTAGAAGTTGAGGTATAATAACACGCTGTGTTATTTATTTATTTTAACTGTAAAATTGCGAGTTATGTTAAACATTGTCGTAAATCTCATTTTATTTTATAGTACCAACCATCTAAGCAGAAAGTGAAGAAGAAAGCCGATTTTAATCCCAAGTTTCAGTTTGTTTCATCTGTTGAAGAGTACAACAAGGTACAACAATTTATTGGAATGTTTAAAAAGTATTTATAAATTTGTAATAGAATTTAGATGAATTGATAAAGTATTTTTTAGAACACATGGGATGATCTACAAAAGTATGTACGAAGAAATGTAAAGCGTACTTTAGATGAAAAAATAGAGAGACGACGAGCCAAAGCAAAAGTTACCGGTACAGCTGGAAATATTGACACAGACTCTGATGTGGACAGCAAAGGTATTTTACCACTGTAGAAGACAACTGGGCTTAGTTATATTACTGCTTTCGTTAATAAGATCATCAAAAAAAGATACTGTATAAAAATTTAAAAATAAGGCGAGATTTGTAGTTTACTTTATGACTCAAAGACATCACACGCAACTTTATAATAACATTATAGTTTGATGTTGCATAGAAAAAGTGGTCAATTATGTCAATTTACCATCAGGTGGCTTGTGTGCCTTCTGCTTAACATAAAAAAAAAATCTTTTACATTTGTGAAGTTATGTGGTAGTCAGCAGCAGGGGTCCGGTTATCGAAAGCATGTTACTTTTATTACAAGCGGAAATCTCTTTCCAACAATATGTATTATTAAAAAGAAAAAAACATTCTATTTGCATTGTAAGGTATAAGCTTTGTTCAGACTCCAGGTTTTAAATGCGAAATTAAAATATTACATCCGGACACAAATGGACTTGGTATCAACATCAAAATATCTCTTTTAGATGGTGATGTAGATGAACTGGAAATTTCTGATGATGAACTCATAAAAGATGAAATCAAGACAAAAGACAAAAAGCTTAGTAAAAAGCAAAAGCAGAAGCAGGTTTGTAGTTTGTTTTTAACTTGGTTATAACCAGAGATCGGACAAATGGACGTCATTACTAGCAATAATGAGGATATGACTCCATAGATTTTAATTAAACAAATTATTACATTAATTGATTAATAACCCTAAAAATAATTTTGATCCTTTGCAAGGCAGTAATAATTAATAAATACACTATACAAAGATTTGTTATTGTGTATATTTATTAAAGCAAATAAACAGGTATTTTAATATTTTTTCTGTGGTTATTTTATTCCTTAACTTATGAGGTGAAAACTCCATTCGCAATGGATTGCGAAAGGAGTTTTTCACCTGGATGTTAATGGAGCAAACTTATGTACTTAAATTAATATAATATCAATGGCCACTCCTGTATTATTTATTAAGAATTATCCTGCAAAGGATCAAGATTAAAATTCAGGTAAGGAATAAATAAATATAATTTAATTTGTTTAATTAAAATTGGAGTCATGTCCACATTATTGCGAGTTTGTCCCATTTGTCCGATCTCTGGTTATAACACTTTTGGGCTAACAATCATTGTGGAGTAACCATGGAGTAGCTAACCATGTTTTATCATCTGTCATTGGGACATTTGAATATGATGAATGATCTTATAAACCTCTTCTTTCGTAAACTTTGTGTTGTTTGAAAATAAGTTGGTACTAATTAATGCCATATAATTGCAATTCTGCAGGTGGTGTAAATTTTTTTTCATTATTGGGTACTCTAACAGTTATATTTTTGGAACAGATGACTTGATAGATTCTGACATCATCACTTGTATTCTTTTTTATCATCAACTAGTACGTTGAAACTATTTAATTTTACTCTTATTTACTTATTAAATATTTTATCTTATGATGGATATTACATAAACAACTCAATCACAAGAGATTTAAATTCTGGCAATTAGGTCTATTAATGAACATTTATACTACACTTTGTTAGTAAGTGCATAATTACTACCCTAATAGAAGGCGAGAAAACCGTACATTAAACCTTCTCAAAAATCAGGGTAGTAATATTGAATGGAATTTCATATCTGCCTTCTTATCAGGGTAGTAATGTCGTATGAAAATCCATTATTACCCCGTTTTGTTTATTTTTAAATTCTAGATGACGTTGTCAATCAACCCACTTTAGACAGGCACGCACGTTGGACCCAGCAAATCGGGGCGTATTCACCTTCTTTAACGTCTTTTGGCACGCATACTGTATGGAGCGTTAAAATTCACACTTAAAATAAACTTTTGTTACTGCAACTCTACTTTGAAATCCGTAACTCGAACTTCAGATCGCCCTGTCACTTTTTGCAAATTAGTTACGCCTCGAGAGCAAAAGGGAGAGGAATAGACGAAGTTCAAATTACGGATTTCAAAGTAGAGCCCCTGTTTTATGGCGCGCTCGTTCTTCCTCGAATGAATTAATTTATTACTTTTGTATTTTTTATTTATTTTTAAGTGTAGTATAAAGCAGTATATATCACTCGAGGGTAAGTACAGATTACTAAACTCGTGTGGTTTACGACCCTCAGCTTTGCGTCAGGCCGCAAATGCACGCTCGATTAGTGATCCGTGCCTTACTCCCCTTGGTGAATAAACTAACATTACAACAAATTCACTCGACTTTTTAACTTACTTTCCATTACTTTTGTCCTTTTCATTCTGCTTTCAAACTAAGGCTAATAGCGCTAATAGGTACAAAAATCATCGGTGTTGTATATTTTTCAAATACAATTGTATGTGTATTTACAGAAAACATATGAAAATATTTATCCGTAATCAGCCTAGCAGTGTTGTCCAATTTGTGACATTTCACACTACGTATGTGTATTTTTAACAGGAAATAAAAGAAGATGACCTAGAGCAAGGCACCCGCATTGAGTACGACTCAGACTTCTTCGAGGAGCCACCACCGTATGATGAAAATGCTTCTTTCTACATGATGAACCTGTCCCGTCCGCTGCTGAAAGCCATCGGAGCGCTGAACTATGTGCACCCCACACCCATACAGTCTGCTACTATACCTGTTGCTTTACTAGGTAAGTTAACTTAGTTTTACTACACCTGCGTCAAAGTAAGTCACGCAACATAACAAACTCCACACTTGTAAAAATATGGATAAAATGGTACCCCATCTTTTTATCGAATTTTGAATGCTTTTTCTGCTGAAACCATAATGTTTTCAGGATGTCTTAAAACTAAATTACGTATTGCTTGCTTTAATGATATTTTCACTAGTTTCTGATGAAACCTTGCAAGTGATTCTCATTTGTTCCATACAATAAACAATTTTTAGTGGCGGTAGGACCCTGTGCAGGGTCCGTCCGGATTGCTACCACCATCTTATCCATTGACCACCCAAGCAACAGTGTTCACGTTGTTGTGTTCCGGTCTGGGGATAAGACAACTGGTGAAATTAGTAGCATAGAGGCATTCCATCTTAGTCCACAGGGTTGGCAACGCGTTTGAGGTCTTAGGATTATAGTCTTGAGAATTCAAATGTCTATGGGTCTCAGATTCCACTTACCAGCAGGTAGCCTGAGTGCTCGTGTGCCTTCTCCTTAACATAAAAAAAAAACAATTTTGTATTCATCTTGGACGAATCATACTTATTATCTCAACAACAAAGTTCCATGGATCAAACATGCGCCAAAATATCTCGTGTGAAATAGGTGCCTTTCATCCCTTAGATTGTTAAAATCTACTATTTCAATCACCTTGTCTTGCTTCTAATTTAATTTGTTTAGGTAAGGACATCTGCGCGTGCGCCGCCACAGGCACGGGAAAGACCGCGGCCTACATGCTGCCCATACTGGAGCGCCTTCTCTACAAGACTGCAGGGGGGGACCGGGTGACCAGGGTCCTCGTGCTGGTGCCTACTAGGGAGTTGGGGGCCCAGGTTAGTAGTATTTAATGACATGAGTTACGTGACCACAGGCCCCCTGATGGTGAGGTCTGAGACACAAGCATTCATAGGACTATCAACCCGGAGGACTAAGTTGTATGAAACAAGAGCGTTGGAGGCCTAGTGGCTTACGGGGTCGACTCGTGATCGTAAGGTACCGAGATCAAACCCTCGCGATCACAATGTACCAATGAGGTTTTCTAACTTTAGTACATTACCCGATGCTCTTACTGTGAAGGAAAATCATCGTGAGGAAACCTGTACAGTCGAATAGCTAATAAGTGTGTAAGGGGGGTGCATAAAAGATCCATAGTCATAGTCATAGTCATAGTCATATATTTTATTGCCTTATGTTGTTGTTACAAAGATCTTAAATTCTATTACATGGATCAACATAAACCCTGTAAGGGCACTGCAATTACTCAGCTTAATTAAATTGCCTAATTAACTTATTATAATATGTTTTAAGTTTAATACTAACTTTCTTATATTGTCAAGTTACAAATACATACCTACATAGCTACAAATATATATATAATATGTATTATTATTTATTATTCTTATTCAATGTCAAAGTACTCTTGTAAATTATATAAGCATTTGGAAATTAGAATTTTTTTTAGCTTAATATTAAATAATGATTCTTTCACAATATTTTTAATTGTTAGAGGTAACTTATTATATATTCTCACAGCCATATGTTGTGTTCCAGAACTAACTATTTTAAGTTTAGTGAAAGAACTAACTAATTTATTGCGTTTTCTAAGGTTGATTCCGCTATTGCTACAATGAATATCTCTATCCTTTGCAAATTGGGCTTTATTTGTTCTCACAAGTCTACAGATTTCATAGATGTATATGGATGTCAACGTCAATATATTTAAGGAAGTAAAATGTGGTCTACACGTATCCGTTGAAGAAATATTTACTAAAATCCTAATACATTTCTTCTGGAGAGTGAACAACCTTCCGGCGTGCACGCTATTGCCCCATACGATTACGCCGTAGCTGAGCCACGCGTGTGCATACGCATAATAAGCTGTTTTTGCAGTTTTTAGATCAGTACATCTTTTTAATTCATATAGACCATATGTGAATCTAGACATTTTGTTTGCAATTTTATCTACATGCGCTTTCCAATTCAATTCTGAGTCAATTTCTATTCCTAACAAGCTACACGATGTAACTGATTCTATTGCATTGCCATTATGTATTATGTTGGTTTGTATGGGCGGTTTTTGACGAGGTTTGATTTGGATTAATTTTGTTTTTGAGAGGTTTATTTTCAAATTGTGATCATTTAGCCAGTTAGTTATTTGTATAAGGGTAGATTTCACTTGTTCTTTCAATTCATATGTATTGCTACAATCAAATACTACAGTTATGTCATCTGCATAGAGGATACTATTTTTATTGATTATTTTCGGCAAGTCATTTATATAAATTACAAACAGTAAGCAACCTAATACGCTACCTTGAGGGATTGAGCCTTTTGGTGTTTGTTCACGGGATCTAATTGTCGTAAGGCTATTTTTGTTTGTATCGTGATACTCTATGTCTACAAATTGTTGACGGTTCTCCAGGTAAGATTTAAACCATTTATTAGTGACACCGCGCACTCCTATTCCTTCCAATTTGTCTAAGAGTACTTTATGGGAAACTCTGTCATAAGCCTTGCTCATGTCCAGTAACAAAGCCACGGCGTACTTTCGATTATTTATTATTCTTAGTATGTCACATGTAAATTTGTAAATAGCAGATATAGTTGACCGTCCTTTACGAAAACCATTTTGACTATCATCAAATATACCTAGTTTTTCGCAAAAAGATTTTAATCTCGTGGCCATTGCTGATTCGAATATTTTGCTGAAGGAGGATAGTAGTGCTATTGGACGGAATTTATCGGGATCAGTTGTCGCTTTAGTTTTAGGGATTGGCTTTACTATAGAAGTCTTTAATAGGTCAGGGAAAGTGGCTTCAGTAAAAGATTGATTAACTAAATAAGTTAAAGGTTCTACTAATTCGGCTTTGCAGTATTTAATAAGAGTCGACGGAAACTCATCGATACTCATAGGAGGCCGTATACGAAATTTTGCCGATTTCACTGATTTACGTGATTTTACAGATGTTATTTTACTGTTGAAATACTTTACTTCTACAAATTTAATGCGCAACACGAAAGATAATTTTGATTTTGAACGAATGTATGAGCTACTTTAATTTTTTTAATATTTTATTTTGATTAATCTGCCTGAAACCGGTGACTGTTTTGTGAATTTTCCTATAAGAGGTTTAGAATATCGCATATTCACGAATTGTTTTGACGTCTAAAAGGTATGAAAAAAAACAACATTTTGTGTAAAAAAATTACAAAATTTTATAGAAAATACGCAAAATATTGTTTTTAATTTTGGGTACTTAAAAGTCTCGTTCATAAAATTATAACAACAGTAATAAACTTCAGTTAAAAATCAAACTACCTTAAAAAAAAACACAAAAAAAAGCAATATATAAAGTTTTAAAACAACCTAAATCTCGCATTATATACGCGCCAAAAATGAAAAAGTAGCTCATTCATTCGTAACTCATTTATTCGATCATAACTGAAATGATTATTCATGATGTGCATTAAAACTTATAGAAAAGCAGTATTTTAACTGGAAAATCACAAAAAGAAGCAAAATCGGTAAAATTTCGTGTACGGCCTGTTAAGGGACCGAAGTGTATACGAAAGGCCCATCTGTAAGATAGGGTAAGATGTATGATATTAGAAATTCAAGATATTTACTGAGTAAATAGATATGTTGACAGACCGACGAAATTAGCTACTTTTTACAAAGTTTCAAAACAATTCTGGATGGATGTTTATATGAGGACTGACGTGTGACGTCACAAGTTTGTATTGTTAAATATCACATTTTTTTTATTATTTTTGATGATAAATAATCATAAAGGACATGTAGATAATAGTCTATATTTGTGTAGTTTCAAATACTTCATGTCGTGTTTAGTGTAAAGTTATTTACTATTGGCAACCCTATTGGCCACACGAGGGTCCTTTTTACACTTTGTTAATAAGAAGTGAAGAATATTAACGGTCTCAATGGGTACCAGGAAAGGTTGAGAACCACTGCCTTATCTAAATAAGGCAGGGGTTTACAAACTTTTCTAGTCTACTAATGTTGACAGATCTCAAACACAAATACAAACGTGACCGTGACCCTTCATACTTCTATACTGCCTTGATCTTTTGAACGGCAGCCTTATTATCAAAATTATTAACCGATTGCAAAACAATATTAAATTACAGGTACATGCAGTGACCAGGCAACTGTCTCAGTTTACCACAGTAACCGTCGGTCTGTCCGTGGGCGGTCTGGATGTAAAATATCAGGTAAAAAAACAATCTACAAATTTTATCGTATTGATACATTCGGCGCCGGTGACACATAGTGTGTCAATATTACCTACGCTTGTAGGTTCGGTGGCAGTGAATGTATTGCACTACCTCTGACGCAATGGTATTTGATCGCAGGAGAGCGTGCTCCGGCGGAACCCAGACGTGGTGATCGCCACCCCGGGCCGGCTGATCGACCACATCAGGAACACGCCCTCGTTCACCCTGCACTCCATCGAGGTGCTGGTGTTGGATGAGGCAGATCGGTAAGTTAATATACAGTGTGTCCCTGGATAAGGTGCACAAACGTAGAGGGATGAAACTAGATGCAATTTCACCTACAAAAAAAGAATACAAAATATTTGGCGTAGTTTTGTTTATTTTTTTTTATTAAAAAAAAATGTTGGTCCGTGATATGTCGCCCTATGTACTAACAGAATTTGGACCATGTTGTCAATTTTCCAAACAGAATTTGGACCATGTTGTCATTTCACTCCAAACAGAATTTGGACCATGTTGTCAATTTCACTCCAAACAGAATATGGACTATGTTTTCAATTTCACTCCAAACAGAATTTGGACCATGTGGTCAATTTCACTCCAAACAGAATTCGGAACATGTTGTCAA
This sequence comes from Acleris holmiana, assembly GCA_949316455.1. NCBI lineage: Eukaryota > Metazoa > Arthropoda > Insecta > Lepidoptera > Tortricidae > Acleris > Acleris holmiana. Next base: position 8,680,224 of record OX438782.1, on the reverse strand, counting down.
TTTCACTCCAAACAGAATTCAGACCATTTTGTCAATTTCACTCTGAAGAGCGCCTAACTCTTATTAATTCCAAACTCTTTTCCGTCAAGCCAAAGTAACTCTTCCTTTCCAGGATGTTGGATGAGTACTTCGCAGAACAGATGAAAGAGATCATCAAGCAATGCTCCCCGAAACGGCAGACCATGCTGTTCTCCGCTACCATGAGCGAGGAAGTCAAGGACCTCGCCGCCGTCTCGCTGCAGAAGCCTGTTAAGCTGTTCGTCGACTCCAATAAAGATGTGGCCTTCAACCTTAGGCAGGAGTTTGTCAGGTGAGACCTTCTTTTATTGGCTTGATGTACCAGGGATGCATCCCCCTGACCGCTTTTCACCAACCTGACAACGAAAGGGGACAGGTGACAATTAGATATTTGGTGAGTTGACAAGTACAGTCGCGGAATGAAAAGTTTTATTCCCTTTTCGACTATGTTTTGATGCTGTTAAGGTCCAAAAGTGACGAAACTTTTCATACCGCAACTATACCTAGGTAACTGGACTTTATGTAAGCTAAGCTTCATTACCTTCTATAATACTAATATAAAGTACGAATTTGAGCGGATCAGCCTGAGGCATACTCGCCCCACGCGGCGAGCTGCTCGCGAGCCAAATGGTTGCACATATACATGCGCGGGTGAGGCAGCGTGCTTGACGCGAGCCGTCATTTCAAAATGTCGTCGGACAGCTGATGACAGCTGCGGGCTGCGGCTGCGTTTATCATAATTCACCGAATCCACTTTTTTTGCTCTCTCATAGTTCAATTGTTGTTAAGTTATTTTTATATTCTCTATGAATTGTGTATTGATTTGCAGGGCGCCCTCTTTAGGGAAAAAATATATAGGGTATATAATAGGGTATATTTTCTTTTAGACATATTTCCTGGAATAGGTATTTGTCTAGAACGTCCAAAAACACATCCCTTTTTAGTGCTCCTTTTTAGTGCTCCAACCCAATACAAGTATATTGGCGTATCGAGAGGCGAAAAAAATTAGCGTAAATTAAAATACAAAATGTGAGGGTTTATAAATTAACATCCTATCATATAATACAATAAATAATAAGTAATTAAATATCTGGGGACAAACTAACACAAATTGACCTAATCCCAAACTAAGCTCCAGGCTTGTACTATAGGAACTAGACAACGATAAACATACGTATAGTATAGAGAAATACATAGAAAACATCCAAGACTCTGGAACAATTGTTCGCTCTCATCACACAAATATCTGCCCTTACCGGGATTTGAACCCAAGAGCGCTGGCTTCGGAGGCAGGGTCACTCCCAACTAGGCTAACGTGTCGTCAAACTCGGATAATGTCTGTCTCAAGCTGGGTACGAATCTGAGCGGCTCAGCCTGAGGCATGCTCGCCCCGCGCGGCGAGCTTCTCGCGAGTCAAATAGTTACACATAAACATGCGTGGGTGAGGCAGCGTGCTCGCCGCAAGCCGACATTGTGCGTCGTTCAAAATGGCGTCGGACACGATGACAGCTGCGGCTGCGTTTATCGCACAGCGCGTGAGCGCGTACAAGTTTGAGCAAAAACGGCCGTGCGTGCCTCAACCCGAGGCTGCTCTAAATCGTACCCACTTTCACCTCTACTTTTAGTCACATGTGTAATACCTTGATCGACGGGCAGGATACGTAAGGACCGCGAGTCGGACCGAGAGGCGCTGCTAGCGGCGCTCGTGTGCCGCACGTTCCGCGACCGCGCAGTAGTGTTCGTGCAGACTAAGAAGCAGGCCCACAGGCTACACGTTGCGTTGGGGTTGCTGGGGGTCAAGGTAAGTCAATTCTCGATTAATTCATACTTGTTAACCCTTTATAAGGCCGAATTAAAGTAAAGATTCTAGATTTTAGTGGTGGTAGGACCCTGTGCAGGGTCCGTCCGGATCGCTACCACCATCTTATCCATTAACCATCCGCCAAGCAACGGTGTTCGCATTGTTGTGTTCCGGTGTGGGGATAAGACAACCGGTGAAATTGCTGGCATAGAGGCGGTCCATCTTGGTCCTCAGGGTTGGCAGCGCATTTGAGGTCTTAGGATTATAATCTTGAGAATTCAAATGTCTGTGGGTCTCAGATTTCACTTAAAATCCCCTTAACATAAAAAAAAAAAAAAAAAAAAAAAAAACAATATGCAATACAGTCATGGAATCGCAAGGCTCTATAGAGTAATAATAGATGATGTTATATTTCAGGAAAATACAATTTAAATTGTATCGTAAAATGTAGGTAGTAAAGTTCAATTTCAGCTTATAGTAATGTGGTAAAAATATAGCCTCTGCCTTATAAAGGGTTAAAATTAATATTGTTTTGTGAGGTCCCCAATGCTGCCGTAATTAAGAAGGCGGCTAAGTGCAATGTTGTAGTCGAATCGTTCTGTACTCTATATTTATTTAATTGTATGACAACAAGGAACGTGTAGCTAATCAGAGATTTAGGCACTTGTCCCACCGCCGGCGAGAACGCGATAAGCTATCGACTATTTTCTCGAGCGAACAAAAGATATAGATCTCGTGTCAATAAAAGAGACACAGATATTAATAGTAGATCGCTGCCGGCGAGAACTCTCTCTCTACTAACTCAAACACTCGCTTCTCGCTGCTCGCCAAGTCGCATCTAGTTTCTATACTCGCTTCTCGCTCATCGTCAGCGGTGGGACAAGCGCCTTATTTTGGTCGATTTGAGGCATTTGAGCCACTCGGTAGCTTTGTCATTTACACAAAGAAGATCCTCGGGGGGCCTCCAGCCATTATACTCTATTGGTATTAGCCGTCTTCTTTGGTATAAGAACATAATCCCCATACTGACCCTTGTTCATGTTACATCAGTACTGTCCTCCTTATTGTAATTGTGTAACTAGCAGCCTACCTCGGCTTCGGCCGAGTGGAATCTAGAAAAACTCGGACTCCGACTTCGGTTTCGATAACCCTTCCTCCGTAACCCTACCTTAGTAATAGTTAGTAGCTCATTAACCTTTTGGACGCCTGGAGACGGATCCGGGGTAAAATGTTGGATATCTTTTTGTATTTTTTTTCAATCCTCTTTATGGTTTTAATCGAAATCTAGAACTAGAACGTCGGTATTTTTTTGTCCGGCGTCCGAAGGATTGAGATGTTTTAAACAGCTGACAATCAGACCGCTTAACTGTGTAGTATTTCGACATAATAAGTACGACATAAGTCCACGTCCTCGTCAGGTAGCAGAGCTGCACGGCGCCCTGAACCAGCCGCAGCGGCTGGACTCGCTGAAGCGGTTCAAGGACGAGCTGGTGGACGTGCTGGTGGCCACCGACGTGGCGGCGCGCGGGCTCGACATCCCCGGCGTGAGGACCGTGCTCAACTTCACGCTGCCCGCCACGCTCGAGCACTACATACACAGGGTGAGGGCTCCACTCAACAATTAGGTACTAGAAGATTACGCAAGGATGGATCTAGTACATACATACATACATACATAAATCACGCCTGTTTCCCAGAGGGGTAGGCAGAGACCACTTCTTTCCACCTGCTACGATCCTGACAAATCTCTTTCGCTTCTTCCACATTCATACATCGAGTCATGCATGCACGTCGGTTTCGGGTACTTATGATTCTTCCCTTTTCCAGTATTTCCCCGATTTGATTAAAAAAATGGATGGATCTAGTATTCGGTCGAAAATACGACATAAAGTGTGTCCCTGGATTCGTCGTTTTGTTCCCCTATAGTAATTATTTTTAGTTTTATTGTTGTTGACGTTACATTTGTAACCTATTCGCTGCCACTGGTGGCGGCTGTAGTCGTCATGGTTGATAGCGTAAAATAGACCTAAGTGTCTTTAAAGAAGGTTGTCATTAGTTATGGTTACTAGCCTTCACGGGCGGCGAAAAGGTTAATATTAATTGTTATTCATTACTCAATTACCGTGTGATGTAACTTACTTTGAAGTATTATCGTTTTTTAAATGACAAAATGACCTCGGATGGATTGGATGCGGCGCTTCTGCACAGTGATAGGCTTGTCCGAAGCGAAATTCTGTTCATATTTCGGACGATACAGAATTTTAATTTATTAATTTTGGGTTCAGGAAAAAATTATAAACAATATGTTGACCGGTTTCTTGCGTTCATCGATATTTTTCATAACTAGTTCTTATTTATTGTCGTTGCCCTAGGTTGGTAGAACAGCCCGCGCTGGGAAAGCGGGCGTGTCCGTGTCGCTCGCAGGCGAGGGCGAGCGAAACCTGGTGAAGGCGATAGTGAAGCGAGCGAAGCGCCCCGTCAAGTCCCGCCAAGTGCCGGCCGACATCGTGGCCAAGTACCGGGTGCGGCTCGCGCGGCTCGAGCCGGAGATTGGTCAGTATTACGAACTAGGGGTGTGGAACACAGCTTCATATAACAATAGTAGTTTATGTGACTGTTGCATAATAAAGGCATCAAAATACGAGTGTGAGCCGAAAGGCCAGGTTCATAATAACATCACACGAGTGTTTTATTGCCTAATTATTTACAGTTACTTCTTTATCTACATACATATTATAAACCACAAAACAAACTAAACTAATTCAGTCAAAAACACGGCAACCTTATTTATTTTTTTAGATTCAGAGATAAACTAGAGTCGGCCTCTACTATCATATCGTTCGATATCAAGTAATATGCGAGATTAGTGAAAATTTTATAAATTGAAATTGAATAAAATGACAACTCGAGTGATATTAGAATTGAGGTTAAATAAAAAAGCTTTGTTTTTCAAAGATGTTCGGAATGTAATAATATTTTCGAATTTGATGTTACGAGTATTATTAAGTAGTAATAACATTTTCACAGATAAGAAATTTATTCTAACAAAATAGTTTATCTTTATGCTAATCATAATTTGCGGTTTTTGAACGCATCATAGAGGGTTTATGATGCGTGTGTAGATAAAAATAAATAAATATCAGGGGACAACCACTCACAAACTGACCTAGTTCTAAACTAAGCTATAGGCTTATACTATGGGCACTAGACAACGATAAACATATTTATATAGAGAAATACATACTTAACTACAGAGAAAACATCCAAGACTCGAGAACAACTCGCGCTCATCACATAAACATTTGCCGATACTGGGAATCGAACCCAGGACCCCTAGCTTCGTTAGCAAGGCCAACCAACCAGGCTAACGTGTCGTCAAAGGATAAGAATAGCCTAAAGATGACCTTCAACTTTTCCCCACAGCCGCGATCCTCGACGAAGAATACGCCGAGCGCCAACTGAACAAGATGGACAGGCAGACGGCGAAGCTGGAGGGCTCCCTGAAGAAGGAAGAGGGGCCGGTGGTGGTGCCGCGGCAGCACGACTGGTTCCAGACGCACAAGGAGAAACGAGAGGAGAAAGAACGGCTGGCGCTGACGGCGCACCCCGGGAAAGGTAGGGAGCAGAGATAGTAGATAGAGTTGTGGAACCTCTTCAAACAAGGCATCATCTGTGCTTATATGTGTGCGCGCGTTATACGTACGCTTGACATAACGCCTGCGTGTTTGTGTGGGTTCAATGGAACTCTATACCAACTATAGAACTGTGTCACAGTAATGTTGTAAATAGTGATCGGCCACCAGTAGCATTTTATGTCACTTTGACGTCCACCGTAATGACTAATATGGATAATTAATTAATTATTATTAATTAATATTATAATTAATTATAGTTTTTTCTATGTAATTTCTATTTTACACCAAATAATATAGTGAACACTCCAGAAATATGATGAAACAAGCTATTCAGTTATTCCGTTGCACGTTTTCAATTGATGTATAAAATAATGATAGGAACGTCAATGAGACAAGTACAAGACATGAGTTGACGTAAACACATTCGTTCGATAAATAATTATAATTGGCCTGGGCCTCTATTCAGGTGCGTTAAAACGATATCGTATTTGACACGTTTAAGAATCGTTTATGTCACAGTCGCCATTATTGTAAATCACATAAGAGTTATCAAAACGTTGACAATACGGAAACAGGTCAAAAACGATATCGTTATAACGCACTTGAATAGAGGCCCTGTATGTACTTCATAATCATATCATAATAAAAATGTAAAACCTCTATAATAAGACACGATTAAAAAATCTTTCAAATTGAATAGGTATATAAATTGTGCACGAAATTAAATATCCATGTAATACTTTCGCCATCCGAGTGACATAAATTGCTACCGTTGGCCGATCATTAGTCATAAATCAAATCGAATAGGTTATTATGACCTAATTTCATAAAACCTTGTTACCAATACGTCTAAATCGCATAACGTCTTTTTACCATAATCAATAAACACCAAAATAACAGATTTTTCAGCCCAAAAAATTCATAACATCTTTGTCCCAAAACGCCTGATGTTCAAAATTACCTAATTCCAAAACACCTGGAATTTGAACAAGTTTATTAACCTTCCTTTATGACTTCCTACACTATCGTATTTTTTTTATATTTGTCATTTTGAATATTCTACTTTATTAAACTTAATGTTTTTCGGCAGATAAAAATAATAAACAAAAAGGCAAGAAACGCAAGCGTGACTCCGACGACGAGTCGGACTTCGAGCCCGGCAAGAAGAGGAGGAAAGACAAAGACACCAAGACCAAGCACAAGCCGAAGGACACTGCGGAGGAACGCGTCCGGCATGAGATGGAGAAGGTATTGAGGCGACCTAGCGACATCTAGCGACAACAATACAATACAATACAAATACTCTTTATTGAACACCAAAAAATAAACAGAACACGAAACAGTACATTTCAATCATAGGTATACAACAGGCGGTCTTACCACTAATAGCGATCTCTTCCAGACAACCTTGGATAGAGAAATAACTGAGGACACAAATTCATGGCAGGCGGTGGAAACTAATTCGTTTAGAACTCAAACTAAACAACTAAAAGAAACAATTAAAGTATTTCAATTTTGAAATGAAAACTAACAACCAACTCGACAGCACCACCAGCGCAACGCAACAGGCAACTATAAGCCATTAGCATCTGAGCATCATCGGGGCAATAAATCATTTTTATCGGACTCTCGCTCGCACTCGTGGGGCTTATGGCGTAAGTGATGCGTGTAGTAGCAGCGTTGTCTCGATATCGATAGATTTATACATACACATAAATATATAACATCACGCCTTCATTCCCAGAGTGGGGTAGGCAGAGCTACAGAAACACCAACAAATCTAAAAAGAGTTTTATAATTCTGTAACCGCATTTTGCACAATCAGGCCAAGAAGTTCACTAGTGTATTTGACAGGTTGCAAGCCCATCGCCTAACAGTACTAGAAGCCCATATTCCCTAGATTTATTTGAAAGCAAAGTTTGTTTCTTACTTTATTTATTGAATATTAACCCTTTAATGCATAGCATATCGGAAGTGAAACTCTTAAAATGTATGTTTGAAAATGAAATTTAAATACATTGTATCGTTTTTCTTCTTTTGTTGATTAATAATAGTACAAATCATCAAAAAAACCCAATTAAAAATATAATACATGCATGAAGCTATGAAGGGTTAATTGTTGTTGTAGGTAGAATTACGAAAAAACGACAAAAAAAATACAATCAATATTTATTACATGAACAATATTTCATAAACAGAAATAAAGCTAAAAAAAACTTACACTAAAAAGTTTTATTACACCTCGTTTTATTGCCCCGACGCTGAGATGCTAATGGCCCTAAAATTATTCTGACAGTGCGCTACATCGCGCTAACCCAGTTTCCCCAGTTACACTTCCAACTTCATCCCAACGGACCTCATCCCCAGGCAAAACACCCGCCAGGGAGGCGATTTTTGACTTTCGAGTGCTCGAAATTTAGTCGAATTATAGAAAATATTAGCACATGAAATTATGTCACGCTTATTTTCGCATGAACCCATTATCCCGTATTTTCACTCGAAAGCTAGTGATTGTCTTAATATGTTCAAAAAAGATTTAAAAAAATCGGTAATTATGAACTTTAGGCGTGATAATTACCGATTTTTTTAAAATCTTTTTTGAATGTAAATAAACAGACGACCTTATTAGAAAATATGGCATAATTATTGATGTGCACTTTCAGTGTTTTTATTACTATTTACCAAAAACTTTGACTATTTAAAACTATTAAATAAAACGTTTACTCCGCCAAGGTTCTTTGTCTATGATAAGTATTTGAAATTCAACATCTGTGACTTTATGTTTGTTTGTCAGATGTCAAAACAATTTTCTAATGATATAATTCAAAACGAATGGACCACTCGTTTTTACATTTTCTATCGCTCGTATTTAAATTATGAGGGAACAGATGAACATACATACATACTTACTTACATACATACCGGTCAAAATCATAACCCTCCTTTTTGCTTCGCCGTAGTCGGGTAAAAATACGGTTTCACTGTTTTTGCTCACTTTTGAGTGTTTTTTTTAGCGCTAGAAAGTCAAAAATCTTGTTTGTTATGAATTTGGAATGGGGATGCTTTTCTCGGGGAAGAATATAGGATACCTACTTTTTGTCCTGGAAAATGACATAGTTCTCGAGAAATAAATAGATAAACGAGTTCTAAGCGAATGAAATCGCAGGCAAAACTCAAAACACACTCACAAAAGCTAACCCTATCTTTTTACCCTGGCCAGGTTGCTCTCCTACAATCCCGCATGGCGAAGCGAAAGAAGAAACAACCCCGCATCCGCGCCGTGGACGACGACGACCGCCCGCGCAATGCGAACAAACCCAAGCAGAAAACAAAACGCAAACAGAGCAACTTCGCCAATGACCTTACAGATACCTCTAGAGCGGCAACCAAACGCCTACGCTACGACGCCAATAGGGCCCAAAAGGGTTTACCCATAGGTAAACCTGGGAACCAGGGGAAACAAGGCAAACCCAAAGGGCCGAGGGGACCCCCGAAAGGCAAAGGTAAACCGCAAAAAGGCAAAGCTTTTGGAAAGCCACAGGCGGCGAAACAGGGTGGGCGTAGGAAAAAATAAAATTGTTTTCTGATTATTAATGACTTTTATTGTCGGTCGTCATTTGATGCTGTTGATTTATAAGTACCTTATCTAATAATTGGCAATTTCTTAGTACCCCCTCGATGAATAATCCAGGAACCTAATGAAAATAAAGTTCAAATGGGTTTGAAAACGGTAGAAGTGTACATACAATAATCCGTATGTATGCCAGTTCTAGGATCAACGACCAGTTCCTCGTTGTCACAGGTAGTACAGTACCTATATGTCCTACACAGTTGGCCTATCTGTAGGTCAAGAATAAAATTAAGATTTTCAATTTAAATTTTATCGATAACAGATTTTTTTGTTTTAATTAATATAAAAACGTACTTAGAAAAATGTCACAGCAAGAAGAAAGATTGTTGTGTCTATGTATGTGTATGAAGTTTATTGCATTTATAAAAACACCAAAAAATTCAATTCTCGCTTCACTTGAAGTTACATGCGAGATGTCGAAAAATATAGCAGTATCTCGAGTGGCATGATAAATATGATAATTGAGGACCGTAGGAAATGAGTATGTTTATAAAATACGCATATTAAGAATGTGTTCCTAAATATTATCTGTTATTTTTATATATCAAAAAGAATTAACTCAAAACCAAATTAAGGTTTAAATAAAACTCTACTAACAGAAGTCAGGTCTGGTTTGAAATTCGAATGTATTTCTATTTCACGATATTTCTTTAAATAAATAAATAAATAATCACAGGACAATGTCACACAAATTGACCTAGTCCCAATTTAAGCTCTAGACTTGTACTATGGGTACTAGACAACGCTAAACTTACTTGTATAGAGAAATATATACTTAAATACATAGAAAACATCCAAGACTCAGGAACAAATACTCGTGCTCATCACACAAATATCTGCCCTTACCGGGATTTGAACCCAGGACCCCTAGCTTCGAAGGCAGGGTCACTCCCAACTAGGCTAGCGTGTCGTTCTTTGTTTGATTAAGCGTGCGATATTTTAGTTTACCATCAAAAACTTTATGTAAATTTTGACAAAGAAACTCCGTGCAAAAACGGAACGCTGTCGCAAAAAGTGACATTTCAATTTGACAAATGACAACTGAAATCACTCTGTTGGTTGATACGGATAAACGTCGCAAAATTATCAGTATATCGCAATAGTTTATTGCGGTCAGTGTTAAAATTCTCAATGGGACTGTGATCAGTACAACTCAAAACCTATTCGCATATTTAGTGTCCGTGATGTGTTGAAAAATGGAGTGATATTTTTGTTGTAAATTCGTAAATCGGACGGCGCCAGAATGTCTGATGAACCCGAGGCAAGGATGTGGGACGAAGGTAGCTCCAGATACGACTCTGGGGACCATGGAGTCTATTTTGAATCGGCTTTCGCTTCATCAGAGCATCTAGACAGAGCACCTTTATTGTCAGAGGTAAGTGTGTCCAAGTTTTTGCTAACGCATTCAATTTTATTTCCCGTTATCCCCGCAAATCTTCCCGTTTTGGTCCTGAATTTCGGAAAATACGTTAAGTACACTACTAGAGTGCTTAGGGATTATTCCCTCCATGCCCAAATGCATTGTCAGGCGGTCAGTTGTGGAAGCTTTTTATATTATGTAAAGGTATAGATCCAAAAAAAACTATAGAGACATATTATGTTTTATCATAAATAGGAAAGACAAAAAAAAACCTTAATGAGGTAGACTTTGTAATGAACTGTATTTATGGCTTTATTTGGTCATATAACATGTTACATATATATTTATTCCTTTTTGTATCCCACAATGCTCTCGAAACATATTTAACCAATTTCAATGCCATTTTTAATTGACTTGAAAAAGACGAGGTTGGAGGCTCTGTGATTTTTGTCATTTTTAAGTGCCCATGCGGCCTACTTACTAAATAGACATCTTTTATGAAAATATCAAATTGATCTGTATGTATATGATAAAATATGTCATGCATAAATTATGGCCTAGTCAATGCCATACTGTATGCAAATTTGCAATATTCTGCATTGCAATACAGTGTAAGTAAAGTATCAAAATAATATAAAGATGCTTTTTATCTGCGGACATTTCTGATATGTAGATGATTATTACAAGCATTTTTGGTAAAATTTAAATCTATGTGCATCCAAGAACAGGACCACAGGTGTGACTTATTTCATATTATTATTTTTATAATTGCTGTATGTTAACTATGTGGCTGGCGTGAATATGTTGATAACTCGTTGAAAAAGAATTAAGTAATTTGAACTATATGCAATTGGTTCTAAATACAAATTTCTCTAACTTTTCATCTCAACTTATCAACGTATTCACGCCATGCACGGAACTATACTATAGAAATTATATCAGGAAATAATCACCAATATCTGTATGTAAAATGTTATACATTGCTGATTATATTGATATCTGTAATCTATAACTAATTATGTTCATTGCCGTTTTGTAGACTTTATTATCTGCTCCTTTTTTGTTAATGTTTATTTACACAAGTTGATAGCCTACATGCTAGCAGAAATACGTTAGCATTACGGTAAAGCTAAAAAGATGCTATGTACCAATCAGCACTAGCATGCAGCCTGTAGCACTAATGAAAGTAATGTAAAGACATAGTCACTATAAGGAGTGTTTTAATACTCCTCTATTTTAAAAATCAGCATCAAAATTACACCTTGTCAAAATACCCCTGAACTCACTTTTAAATTCAACTTTCTTAAAACGCTATTAGCCCCTTTGGTTAAAAAATAAAAGAACTATTCAGACACATTTTAGGTTTTGAAAAGTTGTATTCACTAAAAGATAATAAATCAATGTTACAGGTAGAATGCAGCTATTAAACAAAATACCTACATTCACTTTTTTATATTTTTTTATCAGCAGTATGTATTAATTGTATGACCTTGATTTTCCCCTTTGAACGTACCTATAATCTATTATCAATATCATTATTCCATATTATTATGCATGTTTGCAGTAACAGTTTACATTTCGTTCAAGCTGTTTAATTGTTTGTTTTTCCGCACATTCAATAATGAACCATATAATGCATGATTTTTTTTTAGGAATAAGAACGTAATATACGTGGTTATTGTGTTATTTAGTTATGGTTTATTTCAGACAAATTATAAAAAAATATGAGTAGGCAATTTCAGCAGAAATAAACTATATAGATATAATAGATAAAAAAAAAAAATATTGTGAATAATACCTTACTTACAATAACTGCCATGGCAATGTCAGGACTGGAAAAAAAACTATGCAACAGAAGTATCTTTTTTATCTTAGTTATAATAATAACCAAGGTAAAATATAAAATAGGTGGTGTTTCAAATGGTTCAATCTCTTAAAAAAGTTTGAGGACTGTTGGGTTGTAGGATGTAAAGAAAGAAAGAAACATTTATGTAGTGGGCTAGCTTTCTGCAACTCGTCAACTTAGTTATTTTGAGTAGCCAGACTATTGGTAAGAGATTTATTTAGAAATTAAAACAATAATTTATTATATTATTTATTACGGCAGTTGTGCACTCAACTTTACTGTGCAATCAATATGAAGTTACCTGGGGAACTAACCGTAAGCAAACATTGCTTCTAAAAGAAACCCATAGAAAAAACAAGAGAGCACTTAACACTGTAAATTATTATCCATACAAGTGAAAGAGAATGTCTAGCTAAGTAGTCTAGCAAGATCAGTCTAAAATGACTAGAAAATCTAATCTCTATTGGTCTCCATAGTACTCTGTCATAATGACAGCATCAAATATTCAAGTAACAACAAAGGAATTACGTTAATATGAATCACTAGCTTCTGCTCTTAACTTTTTTTCCAGGATAAAAAGTAGCTTATATATGTGTTAATCCAGGGTATAATATATAAATAAATAATAAATAATAATAATTTATTTTAACACAGGGTTCATAATAGTCCATATGTTATTAGTAACAGTTGCATAAACTATGTTAGTACTACACTAATAGAAACTATGACAACATTAAAACAATATAATTCTATGACCCGCATGGCAGGAATTCCAGCGCTTCACGACTGGGCATTCCAGTCGAATCTATGCACAATGTATTAGTGACAGGTTGCAAGCCCATCGCCTCATTTTATTTACGTAACATTTGAGTTCAACGATATTGGCTTAAACATAGTAATTTACGAATTAAATGGAAATTTCTTTATAAGGTCCTGGAAACATGGAACAACAACTGTGACGTCATTCCTGTCGTCGATTTTGTATAGTGTTTTTGCAGGGGGTCTGAACTATGACTTTTTAAACCTTCATATCTTATGAAAAAATTACACGACAATTATTTCGCGTATACAGTTATTCCTCTCTTTCATAGCAATTTACGGAGAGCGTAAGAAAAAGAAAAGCATGTTCCCTAATCTACACAAGTTACTAAAAAGTTAAATTGAGGTCGTTGTAAATAATGTATACATAGAGTTAAAACAAGATTTATTTAAATTCAGACGTAACGAATAGCACTTGATTAAATCCATGCAAATCATATTTTCTTACCTTACTATGTGGGTATTAGGTAAACCGTATGAGGGCTCGAATCCATTGGTCATGCATGCTTATAACTTATAACAATCCATTGCAGAGTTGTTACAACATTATTGAACCAAGAGGTTTTGCAGCGATGCAATGTATCACAAAATGTATGCGGGCTATCGACCAATAAAACGGAGCCTTAAGGTCCCGCACTGCAATAGTTCCGCCCGATTTTTTTCCGTAAAATCTGTGACACATGCAAATTATAAGAGACCGCACGCAGTTGCATAATTTAAACCGCCTGAAAATATATCCGCAAACATGTTCCCCTTTACAATAATCGTTGAATAACGGCGGCGGTATAGTTTTACAATGTTTTGTCCTTATCTGTCATTATGACATTTGAATTTGACAGAAAAGGACAACACATTGTATAGCTATACCACCGTTATTCAACGATTAACAGTAAGGGATCTGTGTCTGGCCACATACCTAATTCACCGCGCGCTGGCGCGATTTAAATTCGCGGTACCTTTGCACGATGTAAGTCTACCACAATGCGAAACAAAAATCGCGCGACGTTTACAAGTTTAGTGATCAGTCGGTATTTTATGTAGAAAAATCCTTTCATAAGGACTTAAAGCCGTAAAGGCGTGGATCCAGTATTGGTGATATCTTTTGAAACGTCATTTGCACCGCAATAAAAGGCGAATAAAGTCTGTTGTCCATTTACCTGAGCCTCGGATAAGAACCGGGTACTGACAAAATTCGCGTGAAATTTTATTCGCGGTGCGTGTAGGTTAAGAATCAGTATGCGGGTTAAAAACCGCTAGAAAAAAAACGCACGGAATTTTATTGTAGTGCGGGAACCCGGGATACGGCTTTTGCGTGTAGCGGTGCTAGGCTAACCACGTGCTAACAACGATACAAAACGTAGTTTACGCACACGCGTGACAGTGCCTGTATTCGCATTACGATTTTTAACCTATGCTTACACGGGTGCGCCTAAGTTTATATAAAATTGGAAATTAGATTATTGGAACCCCGAAAATGTATCTCATACCATTTTACATCATAATGATCACTCTTCATAATCAATATTAATCATACACCTGTTCATTTTCAGGATTTAAAAAATATTCAACTGGTATATAAGGTTAGGTTAGGTTAGGTTTGTTGTATAAACGTCCTAAAATCAGAATGGCTTCAGTAAAATTCACTTTAGGAGTTGCGATGATTATCAATAACAATTATGAACAAAAAGTTATGAGCAAAACTATTCGGAGAAATTATGAGTACATAGTCACAAATCGTTATTTGTATAAAAAATCGAAAGACCAATTTTATAATGTGCCAATATGGACCCATGCTTACTTAGAATTAGCTGGACTGAGAGTAAGACAAAAGAGAATGTGCTTCTGCTTAGGGAAGTAAAATAAAATAAAAATATGTATGTATGTAAACTCTTAATAGCACATAAACAATTACAAGACATGTTTACATCAATATAGATAATGCAGGCGTAATTATCTCATCCAACTGGAAGAGATCCCATATGGGTTAACTAACCCTGGAGTAGAATAAGCAAGGACAATGAGGGAGGATGGACAAAGTAACTAAATAACAGAAACAACAAATAGTACTCGTAGGTACATACATACATCTGGGAAGCAGATAACAAAAAACTGCTTTAATTAAATACACACAAAAATATATTATATGTACCTACTAATATAAAACCTACAGCAGAGCTAAGGATCAACAATCAGGTTCGTCTTATACCTACATAAGTACTTATATTGGCTGAGATGCCCGTTACATGATACGAGGGTAAGGACCAAAAAGTTGGCCACGCTCACTCACTCAATTAAATGTCCTAGGAAACGTTTCCGTTGTGACACGAAAATTAGCCATACATTTGTAGGGAATACATACGCACACGATAAACTTATAACACCACTATTTTTGAGTCGGGGGTTACCTAAAACCAAGAAGCTTATAGGTATATGACACTGGAGTTTGCACGCAACAACGCATTAAAGCGTAAAAAAAAAGAAAAGAAGAGTGACCTTGAATGACGTCGCTTATGTTTTTGTACCATTCTTTTCATCCTTAAGAAAGGGACATAAAACATAAGCGACGCCATTCAAGGTCACTTTCCTTCGCTTCAAGGCATTGTGCGCAGTGCAATATCCAGTGTCATATATAATATTAGCTTCTTGGTTAAAACCCAGCTTTGAACAGTAACTTTCACCCAAAAATATACCTATCTATCCACCTTCGCTGGCGAGGGCTTAGCCAAGATGAAAACGCTCAAAAACGCTGTTGACGTTTAACAACGTGTAACAATGCCAGAGACAATCACCATTTACTTATTAGAGAAATTAGTCCATGGATATCACACGCGAGATATTTATGTATAAAAACACTATATTGTGCAAAAGAAAAACTAAAACTATTACAGTGAATACAAAAAACAGAATCCACAAAGGCAATTAAGGGATCTCTTCCAGTATTTACTCTCGTGGACTAAACGATGCACATGAGTTTAGCTCCACGCGCTTCTATCGAGTTCCGTTTCTATTTTCTATCGGTCGACTCGATCTGTCACCAAATACGTCATTTTGTCGATTCTCTAAAATCGCTTACTTCTTCACGTCATGCATCTAGACGTGGTCCTCACAAAACGGTAAAGCCATATTACTTTCAGTAGCGGCGTTAGGGTAGAGCGCGGTTGGGCGACCGCCCAGGGCGCCAGATATAAAGGGGCACGTGCGGCTGGTTATGCCATTCTATCCGTTCTTTTTAGGGTTCCGTAGTGAAACTAGGAACCCTTATAGTTTCGCCATGTCCGTCCGTCCGTCCGTCCGCAGCCTAGCGCAGACACTCTTAGTACTAGAAAGCTGTAATTTGGCATGAATGAATATGCATATTAGTCCCGCCAACAAAGTGGTACAATAAATAGTAAAAAAAAAATTTTTTTAGGGTACCTCCCTTACACGTAACATGGGGATGTATTTTTTTTTGGCGTCTACCACATCGTGTGGGGTATCGTTGGATAGGTCTTTCAAAAATATTACGGGGTTGTAAAAACAGTTTTTATTAAGCAAACCATATATTAAGCTTTAAAGCGCTAATTTTGTAAGACTCAAGAGCCAAAACTAAAAAAAGCTAAAAATCAGAAAAAAAAGTAAATTAAAGGACATATAACGAATTTTAAAGGAAAACTATCATGACTAAGTAGACATCATTGGTTCTTGAAATACAGGCGATTAAAGTGTTTAATACCTACTAAAAACATCTATTGGCACCAATTGACTTTAAATATACAATTAGTAATTACTTGTTGATTTTTATGTTTGTATTACATAACGGCTTCGGAACCCTATACTGAGCATGGTCCGACATGCTCTTGCCCGGTTTTTTCGTATGGGTTTGAATAGCAATTGGGGGGCGCCTTAGAAATCTCGCCCTGGGCGCTGGTAGTGCTAGAACCGGTCCTGATTACTTTGACGTGTTATCGATTGTCTTAAAGATTTCAACTTAGCCGCCATTACTGTCGAGTAGATAGAGCTAACAAAACGTTGACAATACGATAACACGTCAAAGTAATAAATAAGGTTTTTACGTGTAGAAACTCAGTCCAGTGCGAGCCTGTATTCTGCTAGTTAGGTTAAAACGAAATGCCTTTGTCGTGTTTCAGTATTGATTTTAACTCCGCGGCCATTAATGTCAATTAAATGATTAGTTCCTGATTCGCCGGATTCTTATTTCGTCGGATTTTTTCGTTTAAGGAAAACTATAGAAATATCGCGGCTTTACCTATCTATTAAATAAAAGGCAGACATTTTGGTACATTAATAAAAGTATTTATTTGTCCTTAATTTAATACCGTAACAGGCAAACAATGTTTAAACACCATAATTAACTACTTCCTGACCATAATCAATGACTACGTATAGTAGTACAATAGTACCTAAATATAACTACTATTTTCTTTACTAAAGTGATTTTATTGTATATTAATATTTCCGAAGAAACAAGAATCCGACGAAATAAGAATCTGGCGAAACAAGAATCCGGTGAAGCATGAATCCGACTAATCAGGAACTAATCGTAAATAAGAGATATCAAAACTTTGACAATACTGAAACATGTCGAAGACTATCGTTTTCACCTAGTAGAAAAGAGACCTAAGGCATTTACAGACCATGTTTTTTTTATACTTGTTCTTAATCCTATCAGAACACAAATTAAATTGGGAAAGATTAGATTAAAAAATGTGTAGTAGGTACCTACTTATGCTGTGTAAACAGAGACTCAAACAAAAATAGTCTTTTAGAACTATCAACACTGTTACAGTGAGATAAGGTATTGTATAGAGCGAATAAAAGTTAATGTTACGACTTCTGGACCATTGGCTTTTACTATCAGTTACAGAAGTGAACCGGATAATTGAATGTTCATTCAAATACATGCTGTTATCTTTGCTTTGTATTTGCGTAAGCCCGCATGATAACGTTACATAGCTTATTTGGAATGTTTAGGGATTTTAAGGCACATTCTTATCCATGTTATTTATAAAAATCGCGGTCAAGTGCGAGTCAGGCTCAAGCCCACTAAGCAAAAATTTACGAGACTCTGAGAGGTCAAGGTTATGACGTGGGTGCCAGCATGTCTGGAAAGTTTCAGTCGCGTGCAATCTCTAGTACCTATAAAGCAGCTCCAACATGTGCTTCTTGTTGCCCCAGGCCTATCATAGGCTGGCGTATAGGGACGGAGTAATGCGTAAAGTTTTCCCATATTTCCACACAGAAGACGTAGCAATGCATTCTCCGAAAGGGCTTCTTACAGAGTGAAATGTTACGGCAATATGCCCCACCTCCACGCCGCCTCCGTCTTCTGTGTGTGGACAGTTTAAGAGTAAGTAGTTTCATACAAGAATAGGTTTCTTGGTCGCTCTAAGATATAAATGCGTCTCTTACGCTGGCCCGTGATGGGCCAGCGTGTAGAAGGGCTTACCATGGCAAGTGGTTACCATGATAAAACCTACCTTAATCGAGGTGATGCCCCTCCCAATCCAATATCCAGATTCCGTTACTGCACAGAGGTTTCCGTCACACAAAATGAACGCTAACCAATGAATCTTTATTTATATATGTAAATGGTAAAGAACACGGTAGTATACACACATATGCACTTAGCTTATGCACTTTTGTGTCTACCGTTTGCTCCTCCGGATCTGTGCCAAAGTCTATTTTTAAATAAATCTATTTGTATTAGTTTAATATTATATACATTATGCATATAAAATTTCATAAAAATCGGTCAAGCCGTTTCGGAGGACTATGGGAACTAACACTGTGACACGAGAATTTTATATATTAGATTAATGATAAATAGGTACCGTTGGCCTTATAAGTGCATACCTATATCTATCTTCTTTCTTTCTAATAATATAGAATTCTCGTGTCACAGTGTTTGTATCAAAACTCCGAAACGGCTTGACCGATTCTTATGAAATTTTGTGTGTATATTCAGTAGGTCTGAGAATAGTACGTAAACTATTTTTCGCCCTCCTACCTCCACCCCCATTTTTAATCGTGATTTAAGTAATTTTGTATTTACTTATATGGCAGAACAACGTTCGCTTGGTCAGCCAGTGATTAAGTTTAACGTCATGTTTGTATACTGATTCACTGATCTAACCTGTCGAAGGCGTTAAAGCGACAAGGTGCAGTTGCTTATAAAGCTGACTGTAGTAGCCATAAACTAATACAAAGTATTTATATGTATTTATTACCTCGTAGGTATACGAAGGTTAAAACGTAATCAGGCCGCTTATATTTTCTTTATCTACCCACATTGTTCACGCCTAAAGAGCGCCATTCAATTTTCCGAGCGAATGGGTCGCGCCCTCGGGTTTATTATGGGCGAATGAATAGCCAGCGTTATCTCTTTATCCGAGAACAAAAACGTAAAATTGACTCAATGAAAGGTTGGCAACACCCAAATTGAATACTTTATCAGCGGCGTTATCCAACTCGATAACTTGGTGGCTAGTTTTCTTGACCAATTAGGCGCATGTTTTGTATTTAGCTGTGTCGCTGTGTGTTTATAAATATCGTTTTCTCAAACATGCTCCGAAAGAACCGTTTTCCGATCGAAACACAAGGGAGAGAAAGTGCTTCATTTTACTCTTAGGAGTAAAAAAACCATATGAAAACACTTCCGTGCAGCCCATGTTTTATTTTAAAATGATCTCTATTGCCTGTAAAATCAAAAAGACCATGAAAAGAAATCCCATACACCCAATTTAATAAATGGTAGCGGCGCTGGGGCGGCGCGCGGTGCGGCGGCGGGCGGCGAGTCATTGTGAATTCTCAATACTGTCTTGTAGTTTTCAAAAGGAGATCTTTCTCAATTCGTCGTATTTTTTTTACAAATGCTTCTAATTATGCATTTGTATCATTTCCTCGCATTTATTGAGAAAATAATTATACCGGGTGTTGCCTGTAATAGGAGCAATAAATTGGGGGATCGTTTCTTTTCTATAAACGTAGCAACATTTATTCTAGAACTTGAAAAAAAATATTAATTTTTTATTTTTGATTTTTTTGAACAAACTAAATAGCATTTTCAATGTACTCCATCCAAAAGTCTAGTTGACATCAACTGTCAGCCTACAAACTTTGTAGTTTTCGCAATACATTGCTTGCTTATAAAATCTAAATTCATTAATTATTTAGTTAACAATAAGTTACTTTCAAAAGTTGTAGAACAAATTTTGTTACGTTTGTGGTGTGAAAACGATCCCTAAATTTATTGCTCCTATTACAGGCAACACCCGGTATAGTATACCTCGATGGAAATGGGATCGCTTGACTCTTATTTTAGCAGGTCTCGCTGTTGCTCGGCCAACCGCCTCGTCAAGCAATCCCTTATTTTCCGCGCCTAGGCAATAATGTACTATTTCTCAACACTGCTCGGAAATATGTTCATTTTTTGTCTGGTTTGGGGTCAGAAAACATCACTTTTATCACAGGCTGTTTTCATCTGCACTATATCTAGAGGTACATCTACACTAATATTATAAAGAGGAAAGATTTGTATGTTTGTAATGATTAAACTTGAAAAGTACTGGAACGATCTCAAAAATTATTTCACCATTAGAATGTTAGCTACATTATCACAGAGTAAAATAGGTTATTTTTTTTTGTTTATTTTGGATTATTATTGTTAATAGTATGCTTATTAAAACGTTACTTTCATGAGGTAACAGAAATTTAAAATATTGGTAACATTTTTTAAATAATGTAAAAAAAATATCAAATCTTTATTTAATGAAAGTTTCTATGAATAGGTTAGACAAGCGTCACAGAACTGCATCTAAACTGCGGGATAGGCATTCCATTCGGAAGGTCATGGCAGTTTTAGTTGCAAGGGTGATAATTGGACAAACAATTTTATACCAAAAAAAATATCTGCAAGAGATAGCTTAAATATTGTGGATTTTTTTTAAAACTACGCAAGGATACTATTTATTGATTGAACATGAAGTTGGCTTTTTAAAACTTGCCTTTTATTAGACTTGTTAATCAATCTATAGCCAGCCTTAACGCGATCTACCCTCGTGTTCACAATATTGCTGCAAGTTGCTAGTCACATCTATCAAACTGCATCAAGCTAACGAAGTGGAGTTGAAGCTGTGCCGAAATGAAACAAATACCAGTGAGTGTTGTCTCGTCATCTAGTTATGTAAGGGTGACGTAACGATCTGGCCGGAACCTCGGTGCTTTATCTCGCTGTCGGAGTATTGGGACGGCTTTTCCTCGTTGTGATGCCACCGCCGTTAGATTTCCGTTACGCGAATGCTTCAAAAGAAACCCTGAGTCAAATCTTTTCGGAGTTCATGTACAGATTTTGTGAATAATCGTAGCCAATACTCAATTATTTATTGCGTTACACAATGTATATACTGCTGGTACTAAAATTTACTTAAAAGTTAGGTTAGATCATTGCGGACTCTGAGAGCGCTTAATTGCTTAGAATACAATTGTTTATCCTTTACTTATAATCTATTAACATTATAAGCATTATAACTTATCATCCAGGTATTCAGTACTTGAACACATTTCAACACACTCATTCATTCACTCATTTCATTTCACTGTCATTAAATGTTTAAGTGTGTTCACTTAACTATTTTCATACTACAAATAGTATCTTGTCTGAAATGCTCGTAATTATCTTGCTTTATATTGATTATAAAGCAAAAGATGAAAACTTACCGACAAAATACGATGTCATAATTATAACTATTTACTACGTCCATGCTATCCAAACTAATATTATAAATGTGAAAGTTACTTTGTCCGTTTGTTACGCTTTCATGGCTACACCGCTGAACCGATTTAGATAACAATTTGGTATGGAGATGGCTTAAACCTGGAGGAAGTACAAGATGCGGACAGAGTCGTGGGCAACAGCTAGTCTATACTAATATTATAGAGAGGGAAGATTTGTATGTATGTGTGTATGTAACGAATAAATAAATAAATATCAGGGGACAATTGACCGAGTCCCAAACTAAGCTCTAGGCTTGTACTATGGGTACTAGACAAAGATTAACATACTTATATAGAGAAATAAATACTTAAATACACAGAAAACAACCAACAAATATTCGCACAAACATCCGCCCTAAAAAAAAAATAGTAGACAGATGTAAAAAAATCTTTTACCATTTGAATGCTACATTATTGTAGATTAACACAGGCTATGTTTTGTTTTTTTGCGCGGACGCAGTCGCGGGCAACAGCTAGTAATGTATAATCGTCCGTTTATTTAATCCACTAAATACCTGGAACTAAACGATTAAAATCCTCACGTCATCGCGGAAGAAGGTCATAGCGTTTATTCTTATAAACCAAAGCGACTGATTTAAAACCTAATAATGTTTAGATAAGAGTTTTCAGATTTAACTAGCTTTTACCTCCGACTATGTCTGCGTATATTTTTTTATTATTATTTAGTTGTTGTATTATAAAAGCATCGTTAGTTGTAAATAGCTTAAAAGATAATTAAGATTGTTAATTCCTACGAGCATGACGTGTTAACAAAATAAATGTCGTTTACCAAAAGTAACAAAACAGCTGTGAATAAATAAATGTACTTAATAAACACTTGATTCGTGGTTGATATAGCCGGTTGCCCGCGTCTCGATCCGAGTGGAAAAGTCAAATATAGAATACGGTGCTCAGTGATAATATAGCATTCTACTTCAAAATCGGTCCTGTAGTGTTTGACTTTAATCATTACAAGCAAAAATAAGTACAGTCAAGGCATAAATATATATACGCTCCCAAGATGTAAAAAATATGTTTACACCTTTATGCCACTGGCAATAAGGTCCATGTATACAAATATTTGAAGCAAAAACTGTATAGATATTAATACCATTGACTGTACAAATATTTTATAATATTGGTGTAGATAGTATAGATAAAAAGAAGCTTTAATCATGATATTGATTTCCTTTTATCTTAATTACCTATGAAGTAGAAACTATGCTCAAGACCGTGTCACGTTGTAGGGCGAGTTCGCCGGTCGCCGGCCTTCGTAAGTGCTTGCACACAAAGAAAGTCCTTTCTCAGATATACTCAGAAATAAAAATGAGGGAAAACAAAGACTATTACAGTGTCCACATACATACATACATACATAGCATCACGCCTTCATTCCCAGAGTGGGGTAGGCAGAGCTACAGAAATACCA
The DNA here is from genome assembly GCA_949316455.1 of Acleris holmiana. Lineage (NCBI taxonomy): Eukaryota > Metazoa > Arthropoda > Insecta > Lepidoptera > Tortricidae > Acleris > Acleris holmiana. The sequence goes on along the minus strand of OX438782.1, from coordinate 8,656,913 downwards.
ACAACTCTAAAAATAGTTGTTTATAATTCTGTAACCACATTTTGCACAATCAGGCCAAGAAGTTTACTAGTGTATTAGTGACAGGTTGCAAGCCCATCGCCTAACAGTACTTCAAGCCCTTATTCCCTTAGTCGCCTCTTACGACATCCACGGGAAGACATGGAGTGGCACTGTTCTAACCCGGTAACCACACGGTAACAATGTCCACAGTGTCCACAATTATTTGGTAATCACAATAATTTGGGATCGGTATAAAGTCTATGTCAATTGAACTTGCAAAAGATGTAAACAAATTAGTACTGTTTGACACATAACCTCAAATATTTACCAAGCGTGTTTTTTTTTTAATAACGTACAATGTATAGGTATTTCATCTTAAACTTACTAAAAATAATGATTTAGTCTAGTGTATAAACCATCATAAATCAAATCATCATCAATACACTAGTAAACTTCTGGGCCTGATTGTGCAAAATGTGTTTACAGAATTATAAACAACTCTTTAGACTTTTTGGTATTTCTGTAGCTCTGCCTACCCCACTCTGGGAATGAAGGCGTGATGTTATGTATGTATAAATCATTGCAAAAATTTCACTTGATCTTTAAAAGTACGTGATTATCGAGTAATCATGGTGAATTGGATTTGTTTACATCTTTTGCACGTTCAATTGACACAGAATTTATTTATTTAGGTACCAAATATCGAATTTTTCATCAATTTGCCAATTTGCTTATTTTGTGGTGAACCCAATCTTTCCCGTCGCGCAATAGCTTTGAAGTTAAACCGGAGAGCGAATTATGGATTATCCAGCGTTGTTTATTTGCTTGTCCCGCCTGGCCCGGGCGAGTGGCGCCAGGCTTCAGTCGATTATCGTCTCCGGTTATCGATAAAAACTTGACGAATTTGTACTGTATTTTCTAACAAAGGCGGGGTGGCGATCGTATCTTTTTTTACCCCCCGGTGCAAAACTGGGTAGTCAAGAAGTTTAGTAAACGCGGATTGTTGCGGCACAATGTTGGGTAGGGGCGCTTTTCAATATTGAATGTGTTGTTTTTACCCTGGGTTCCTATATTTAAAACGTCTCCTTAAAATGTGACGTCTCGTTAAAATATGACATTTGATACATACAAAATGCATAAACTTTTAACGAGACGTTTTGAATGTAACTAGGAACCCAGGATTAGTTGTCATTTGTTTTTAAATGCGTTACTGTAAGCCTTGAATAAATATATTTATATTCTATTATAAATGGTATAAATGCCTGACATCACACAACGACGTCGTGTCTCTCAATTCATATACCTTGGCCACTGGGTAAGCGACGACCTATCCGATGGTATTGATATGGGGAGGGCAAGAAGAGCTCTATCTGTAAGATGCAATATGCTCGCCCGGTTTTAATCGTGCCATTTAAAGCATATTACCAGAATTTCTAAACGAGCAGCCCGTGGGAGTTCACTCAGCGAACCCTGAATACGTTAAGGGTGGAATAACAACTCTTTCTGGTTGCTAATGGGGCTGCCAGGATATTGTAGTGCATCCGGTATGTCTGCGGAGGCGCGTAACAAGGGACAATGAGCATTTTGGTACCCGCTTCATAACAGTCATGGTCTCATAGTTGTGTAGTTGACTGGGTCATGCAAATAGGAACATAGGGAAATTGCTATTACAGTATTAAACATTATTTAACGTGCTAAAAGCGAAATCTAATAATAAGTTAATACATTGTAGATACATTGACTTCGATCCAATTAAATGATAATAAGAATCTGTGCGGAAAGAGAGGAGTGGTAGGATTTGAGGGCGTGCCAGTGCTATTTTATTGTTTTTTCTGTTCTGGCAATTTTAGTTCCCGTTTCTGTCACGACTATTATTTCCGCACAGACTCTGTGTAATAATAATTAGACTTATGTATAAAGTCTGGAAAAAAATTCAATAATGGTTTAATACGCATGAACTGTACTTAACACCTGTGTAACCGTGTTCAACAAATTAATAATGTTATTTTTTTATGATAAGGAGAAGGCACAAGAACACTCAGGCCATCTGATGTTAAGTGGAATCTGAGACCCATAGTCATTCGAATTCACAAGACTATAATCCTAAGACCTTAAATGCGTTGCCAACCCTGAGGACTAAGATGAAATGGAATGCCTCTATGCTAGTAATTTCAACGGTTGTCTTATCCCCACACCGGAACACAACAATGCGAACATTGTTGCTTGGCGGTTGTGTAATGGATAAGATGGTGGTAGCGATCTGGACGGACCCCGCACAGGGTCCTACCACCACTAAATTTGATTTGATTTGAACAGCAAATGGAGATAAGCGCCTTGGTTAACTTAGCTCTGCATAAAAATACCTTTCTATTGATATATAAATTATGTCCATTGGGGCGTATACCACATTCCATATATTTTTGTCATTTTTATGAACGCCTTAACCACGCGAGCTAAATCGCGGGTAAATTCTAGTAAAATATAATATGGCCTACGCAAACAGCCAGCGTGTGCAAAAACGAAGGGTGCGCCGTCGCCATGTCTGGGAATTCTGGGATAATGATGCGAGCTTAACATTTCTTGTTCACTGTTTTGTTCGGGGCCGTATGTATTGTATCCCGCTGTGTGGGTGTGTATGTATCAGAGCTTTGCCAGCCAACCGCTTGGTGCAAAACACTATTAGGCTTAGGTTTTATTTATCACTAGCGGCCCGACCCGACCTCGCGTGGGTGTAATAACATGATAGCCTCCTTTATATCGTCTATTAAATACTTACTTTTAAACTGATTCTGTACCGACTGAGTAAAGGACAACGCACAGCTTTAACTACTAGAGGTAGATAAAGGTTTGGATTGGAGTACATTATATTATCTATAATATAATAAAAATGAATCTCTGAATGTGTTGCTAAGCGCAAATCTCGAGAGCAGCTGAACCGATTTTGCTAATTCTTTTTTTATTGTGTTTGTTACTGTCAGGGGAAGGTTCTTATTACTATATTTATTATAATCCACCAGGAAAGTCAGAAATTTGCAGCGGGGCGAAGCCGCTGGCGGGCCGCTAGTGTGATATACATTATAAAGAAAGTTTTTTTTTTTTTGAAATTTACCGTCCAAGGGAGGTAGCTCACGGCGACATTTTGTAGGGATGCAGTCGTGCCATCGGTATCGCTGTCACTTTCACACACAACAGAGCAAAAGTGACAGCGATACGAAACGCGCGACTGCATCGCTACAAAAAGTCGCCGTGTGCTACCTCATTAATGAGCAGATATAGAAAACTAGAGGACGCCTGCGACTTCGAACGCGTAGAACTAGTTTACCGCCACTCCCTCCCATTTGAACCCCCTAAGAGATGAATTACCAAAAAAAAAAAACCCTTCATAAGATATCACTATAATATTCCCTCCAAATTTCGAGCCCCTAGGTCCAGCGGTTCCGGCTGTGCGTTGATCGATAGATAGCAACAACAATAGAACTACCGTGTACGATGAAGTAGGCATCTGGTGTTCTGCTGGGGTTTTTTTAGTTGTCTCTTTAGACTCTTCTATTTTAGATTATTTTTTTGATGCATTGGAAGTATAACTTAAGATGCATATAGCGCGAAAGTAGCGCAGACGGCACGGCGAGGAACGGCTCTGTACTAGAACCTCTTCCGCGACGCCTTGCCAATTCAATTTATAGGAATACAGATGCCGCATCGCTCTGCTACCACCTCCTTTACTGTCCCGTTTAATTGGACTATTTTTTAGCCTCTGTACAATCGATAACGTGAGCTAACTTGACTCTTTGTTGCAGGAGACGTACACAGACATCCCGGTGACGGGGCGGAGTCCGCCCACGCACTGCCACTGGAGCGCGCCGGCCGAGCCGCGCAGCGCCGTGCCGCAGCTGCTGATGGCGCTTGTGCTGTGCTTCCTGTTCATGGTCAGTGTAGTCTCAGTCTAAACAGGAATTCTTCTTCAAATATCACGCGCGGCTTGCATGTGTGCGTGCCTCGACCGTACGCGAGAGCCATAACAATGTCGACAAGTATTTATTGTGTTCTTTCCTTTACTAATTCTCTTCTCCAATCGCTGCTATGTTGACTAGCCTCTGATAAGGTTTAACAATCACGGCATGTCTGTTTTCTCCAGATAGCGGAGGTGCTCGGCTTCCTCGCGGACAGTTTGTCATTAATATACTACCTACTTGGGTCCTCAAGTATTTATTTTGTTCCCTTTACTAATTGTCTTCTCGAAGCGCTACTGGCTCACCTCTGATAAGGTGTAGCATCACTCACGGCCTGTTCTTTCTGTTCTCTCCTGATAGCGAATCGGATTAGCGGCCTCCTCGCGGACAGCTTGTCAGAAATGTACGACTTGAGTTGTCAAGTATTTATTGTGTCCCCTTTACTAATTGTCTTCTTCGAAGCCCTGCTGGCTAGCCTCTGATAAGGTTGAGCAACACTCACAGCCTCTCTGTTCTCTCCAGATAGCGGAGGTAATAGGCGGCTTCCTTGCGGGCAGCCTGTCGGTGATGTGCGACGCTGCGCACATGCTGAGCGACTGCGGCGGGTTCGGGCTGGCGTTGCTGGCATTCCACTGCGCCAAGCGGCAGCCGGACCTGAACATGTCTTATGGGTACAAACGCGCTGGTGAGTCACGTAATAGATCTATCACTTCTTTCCATGATTCCTGCTTCCTGTGGTTGGACATTGTGCAAGGTACCACTACCACTACTTTCACTGTTTCTTCCATTAATCCTGTCGACAACCAGTAAAATGAATAAGGTTTTTGCATACCATCTTAGTCTTACTTTTGGATGTTAATTTAACATTTTCGATAATTTTTGCCTAATAACTGTAGAATAATCAATGAATTAATTTACGTCCTTATATAAATACAATATTGAATGTAGAAGTGGAGAGATGATGATGGACGCTTGATCTAGCATGACAGTTTCTTTATTAATATTATTGAGGGCAGTTGATCGAACAAGAGGAAGAGGAAAGCCAATGTCGTGTCGTATCAGGAGGTGAAAAAGCTGGCAGAGAATAGTGACAATTACTTCACCGAAAAGCATGGCTCTTAAGTTAAATGTCTTTATACAATACCTTGTTTCACAGAGGTCCTCGGCGCGATGGTATCCGTCCTCCTCATCTGGATCCTGACTGGCGTATTCGTATACGTAGCTGCTCTACGGCTGCACACGGGAGACTACAGCATCGAGCCTGATGCTATGATGATCGTGTCGGGCTGCGGCGTCGCTTTCAACATCATCCTGGCGGTCGTGCTGCACGGCTGCTCCGACGTCGGTGAGTGTACTGATAGCGCTGCGGCTGCTCACGGGAGACTACAGCATCGAGCTTGACGCCATAATGATCGTGTCGGAATATTCCAGATGTTTTTTTTTTACTTTTTCTCTATGGCTGCAAAAACCTGACGAAGTTTTAAAGCATACTTCAATGTTAACACTTCCTCAATGGCAGTTTCCCCTATGTGTTGCGAGATAAGTTTTTGAAGTGGTATCTTTTGTTTGTCCGGCAGCGCACCACCACACGCACGGCGGCGCGGCGTGCTCGGCGCAGGCGCACGGGCCCGCGCCCGCGCCGCCGCGCTCGCGGTTCAGCGTGTTCCGCAGCAAGCCGAACGGCGCGCTCGTCAACGGGGACTACAGCCTCAAGGACATGGCCGACGAGGAGGCGCACGTGCCACAGGGCGCCAATAGGTATGGACGGGGGAGAACAAGTGGGGATAAAAAAAACCGATTAAGTGCGAATCGGATGCTTCCTAACCTTCGGGGAGGGAAGATGGCCGATTGAAAGATGTCCGGCTTCTGCTTTTGATTTATTCTGTTTACCGTTTTGCTCTACTCACTTGACATTGGCGCAATCACTGCAGAATATCGCGGTGGACCGCCATTAATTAAAAATGAAGAAGAAGTGCGAGTCGGACTCTTGTAATTACATTCGTTGTTTATACTCGAGCGCACATATTTTAGCCCTCTCCGTGGTAGTGAACAGCGTCAGAAGCGGGCAACTAAGTTTTACAACTATGTCAACTTTAAAGCAGCTTTTGTAATGGCTGAGAAAAATACCTGTGACAGACGGTTAGACTCCGAAGTGTCGTGTGTACGATCCTACACTTTAAATATTGTGTTTGAATTTCTATGTTTAGTACAATAAAGTGTTTACATACATACATACAAAAGTAACGCTATAGTCCCCACACTGGGGTTCCCTGTGTCGTGGCGGGCAAAGCTCCTCCGTATTGAAATAGGTGAAATAAAAGGAATAATAATGTTAATAATAATACGTTTCACAACCACAAATAAATTGAGTAAGGAACTAATAGCCCAATGGTATTCCAGGAACATCAACCTCCGCGCAGCGCTCATCCACGTAATCGGCGACCTTATCCAGAGCTGCGGGGTGCTCTTCGCTTCTGTACTCATTAAGTTATACGTAAGTCCTCCTGTGAAACACACCAACATAAAAAGATAAGATACATAACCTCACGCCTCCATTCCCAGAGTGGGGTAGGCAGAGCTACAGAAATACCAACAACTCTAAAAAGACATGTTAATTATTCTGTAACCACATTTTGCACCGACAGGCCGAGATGTATTAGTGCCAGGTTTCAAGCCTAATACATACATATTCAAACGAAAAAGTGATAAACGGTGTCTACATACAGAAAGAACGAATTATACATTTTTTTACACAATGGGGCCAAGAAGTTTACCTGTGTATTAGTGACAGGTTGCAAGCCTATCGCCTAACAGAACTGCAAGCCCTTATTCCCTTAGTTGCCTCTTACGACATCCACGGGAAGACATGGAGTGGCACTATTCTAACAGGGCAACCACGATAAGAGAAAAGATGTTTATTCAGTCAGTACGTCGCACGGGCGTTTTTACACATCAGAAATCTACCAGCGTTTTTCAAGAAGATACCACTGCTGAGAAGAAAATATTGCATATATAAATGATAGTACTTAACCTAGAATTTTATAAAACAAACAATATAAAATATTACCCCGTGTGGTTGCCGAGTTAGAATAGTGCCACCCCATGTCTTCCCGTGGATTTCGTAAGAGGCGACTAAGGGAATAAAGGCGTAGTACTGTTAGGCGATGGGCTTGCAACCTGTCACTAATACACCAGTAAACTTCTTGGCCTGATTGTGCAAAATGTGGTTAGGTACAGAATTATAAACAAGTCTTTTTAGAGTTGTTGGTATTTCTGTAGCTCTGCGTACCCCACTCTGGGAATGAAGGCGTGATGTTATGTACGAGTATGGATGTAAAAAAACTATAAACTTATTTTCATCGATACATCTCTAACTCTATTGCCCCGCCTCGGGTTTAATGGCCCGGTGTGCCAGTTTGTTTTGTGGCAACTTTAGGGCTGCTGCGAGGTTTAGGCGTGCGTTGTCTCGCAGTCTATCAGTCAGTTCGTCATGGTAGAGTTGAAACGAGGACAATTCACCCTGGTGAAGATGTACGATGATCGTTGTTACAGCCGTCGGCGAAGGTGGTGGACCCGATCTGCACGTTCGTGTTCAGCGTGCTGGTGCTGCTCACCTCGGCGCGCGTGGTGCGCGACGCGCTCGCCATGCTCATGCAGGCCGTGCCCAAGGACTTCCGGTAACCGCCCAGACATCATCACCGACCTTGTCGTAGTAAATAGTAGTTTTACTTTTAGAAAAAGAGGACTTTCGAGCTACCATAGCTTTTTTGTTACCAGCGTGTCTTTTTTGACTAGTCAATCTAGTCGCAGTTAAGTATGTATGTAAACACTATTGTATAAAATAAAAACCAAAACATTCCACACCAAGGCGAACATATCCCTTTAAGGGATCTCTTCCAGCTAACCCTTGAGACATTGAGAAAAGTGGGAGGTTGTGCATAGAGTAAGCAAATGTACCAACTAATTTAAGAGAACATAACTAACCAATCAACCTATAAATATAAAATATTACATTCAAATACCTACATAAATATATACAGATATATTTATACCTCACATGTGGGTTTTATACAACGGCCTTTTAAAATGCTGACAAGTTTACGGTTTCAGAAATAAAATTATTGTATATTTTGACCATTAATGATGAGCCATTATATATTTTGAACTTTGTATATTATGCCCGTGTGGTAGCCGGTTTACAATAGTGTCACCTCATGTCTTCCCGTAGATGTCATATGAGGCGACTAAGGGAATAAGAGCTTGTAGTACTATTAGGCAATGGGCTTGCAACCTGCCACTAATACACTGGTAAACATCTTTGCCTGATTGTACAAAATGTGGTGACAGAATTATCAACAAGTCTTTTTACAGTCGTTGGTATTTCTGTAGCTCTGTCTACCCCACTGTAGAAATGAAAACGTGATGTTATGTACAGAAGTCGGCGAGGGTGTGCTGTTTTTACGTCATAAATGTCATGTAGTTGTGTCTTGTAGATATTAATATGGATAAGGTGTATCCACAAAGAAATATTAAAATAAGGCATAACTGATATTCTTAAACTAAAATAAAAATGCATTGATCACTCGACTTTTTTTGTCATACTGATTTTACATTTTTTACATGGTTTTATTACCGTCGAATGTCATATCGAAATAATTTTCAATCCACTTTAGGACTGTTTTTTCTTTAACTTTCGGCATACTCATAATCGCAATAATCGTTTTCAAATTATTAATTTAATTATTTATCCGCTTATATACTTTAACAGATTTATTCCCTATCTGAAGAGGTGTGATACCATATGATATGTCACTTGATTAACCTTCATAGTTTTGTTTTGATGGCGACGTAAAACTCGTAGCAGAAAGGCAGCCTATATAAAATCATTTCATTACTTTATTATAATTACACATGGAGTATTTACCATTGAATGATAAGTGGGGCTAGACAAGTCGCATTCGACAATCGTCAGCGATTATGTTTCGATAGAGAAATGTATGGAATTGATGTAAGCCACCGAGATAGTACCATACGTCAATTCCATACATTTCTCTGTCGAAACATTGAGTATGTTATGTTATGTATGTCTAACGATTGTCGAATACAACTTGTCTAGCCCCGCAGGTATGTCCATGTTATGCAAAAACTGCAAACAGCACAGCCCCGCCGACCTATGGTTATGTATGTATGTAAATTATAATATGATCCTTCGTAACGAGTATGTGTGCAGGTACCGCGAGTTCGTGTCGGCGCTGTCGGCGCTGGGCGGCGTGCGGCACGTGCACTCGGTGCATGCGTGGGCGCTCTCCTCGCACCACGTGGTGGTCTCCGCGCACGTCGCCATCGGTACGTACGACAGGTTCAAACGCTGACCTACCTAGTAGTATGGGTTTTTCTTGAGTCTCCACGTTGGCCTACTTGGGAGTGACCATGCCTCCGAAGCCAGCGGTCCTGGGTTCAAATCCCGGTAAGGTCGATATTTGTGTGATGAGCACGAGTATTTGTTCCTGAGTCTTTAATGTTTTCTATGTATTTAAGTATATATTTCTCTATATAAGCAAGTTTATCGTTATTTAGTACCCATAGTACAAGCCTAGAGCTTAGTTTGGGGCTAGATCAATTTGTGTAACATTGTCCTGTGATATTTATTATTATTCAAAATATAATGAGTCAGATTACGTTAGTGACATACGATTGATTATTAGTAACTGTGTGGGTTTGACTGTTCCCATAATAACTCCCAGTTGGACCAACATAAAAATGGTGTTGTTTCAGACGAGCTGACGGACCCGGAGTCGGTGCTGCAAGGCTGCCAGCAGCTGGCGCAGCAGTGGGGCGCGCGCGCCGGCACCTTCCAGGTGGAGCGGCACCGCGCCGCGCCCGCCTGCGCCGCCTGCCGCCAGCCCGGCCGCGCGCCCTGACACCTCTCCACGCTGACCCACTAGCCAGGTACGTTCCAGGTGGAGCGGCACCGCGCCGCGCCCGCCTGCGCCGCCTGCCGCCAGCCCGGCCGCGCGCCCTGACACCTCTCCACGCTGACCCACTAGCCAGGTACGTTCCAGGTGGAGCGGCACCGCGCCGCGCCCGCCTGCGCCGCCTGCCGCCAGCCCGGCCGCGCGCCCTGACACCTCTCCACGCTGACCCACTAGCCAGGTACGTTCCAGGTGGAGCGGCACCGCGCCGCGCCCGCCTGCGCCGCCTGCCGCCAGCCCGGCCGCGCGCCCTGACACCTCTCCACGCTGACCCACTAGCCAGGTACGTTCCAGGTGGAGCGGCACCGCGCCGCGCCCGCCTGCGCCGCCTGCCGCCAGCCCGGCCGCGCGCCCTGACACCTCTCCACGCTGACCCACTAGCCAGGTACGTTCCAGGTGGAGCGGCACCGCGCCGCGCCCGCCTGCGCCGCCTGCCGCCAGCCCGGCCGCGCGCCCTGACACCTCTCCACGCTGACCCACTAGCCAGGTACGTTCCAGGTGGAGCGGCACCGCGCCGCGCCCGCCTGCGCCGCCTGCCGCCAGCCCGGCCGCGCGCCCTGACACCTCTCCACGCTGACCCACTAGCCAGGTACGTTCCAGGTGGAGCGGCACCGCGCCGCGCCCGCCTGCGCCGCCTGCCGCCAGCCCGGCCGCGCGCCCTGACACCTCTCCACGCTGACCCACTAGCCAGGTACGTTCCAGGTGGAGCGGCACCGCGCCGCGCCCGCCTGCGCCGCCTGCCGCCAGCCCGGCCGCGCGCCCTGACACCTCTCCACGCTGACCCACTAGCCAGGTACGTTCCAGGTGGAGCGGCACCGCGCCGCGCCCGCCTGCGCCGCCTGCCGCCAGCCCGGCCGCGCGCCCTGACACCTCTCCACGCTGACCCACTAGCCAGGTACGTTCCAGGTGGAGCGGCACCGCGCCGCGCCCGCCTGCGCCGCCTGCCGCCAGCCCGGCCGCGCGCCCTGACACCTCTCCACGCTGACCCACTAGCCAGGTACGTTCCAGGTGGATATGTTCTTTGTCAATGGATGCCGCCGCGTAAACAAGTAATGCGAGCGGTGTACCCGCAAGTGTATTTGACAGTTCACATCGAATTCAATTCGTATTTCATTACAATAGCCACAAGTGCGTGCCGGTGTAGCGACACCACTATCTAAGCGAATGAACTGTGTGCATTTAATTTGATACCTAAAAACAGCCATTGCCGTATTAATAACATAATAATGTGTTTTTCAGCATGCCACAGCTAGTTCAATTGACTGTACCTCAAACAGGCGCCAGGGATTCAGATAAGTATTACATTTTAGTTAAACGAACAGGAGGGCTAGCGTGTTGACCGAAACTTGTTTGTCGCTCGGATCTTCCTCTCTATCTAGTCTTAACGATAGAGATGCACTAAGCGACAAGCGAGAAATTACAACTTGTGCTAGCCGTACGAAGACCATTGAAAATTACGAGAAAAGGCGCTGGCGTCGCATGGGAATTAGTTTTAATTAATATTTAAGGTGAAAAATGATGTTTAATAATTTAATTTAGCATTAAGAATGAGTATAATTGGACTAGTTAATGTTTCTGTATATACGAATGTTTACAGTACCGCTCGATAGATTTACGACTGACGAAAAAAAAAGTGTAATGTTTTTAGGATTCATGTGTAAATTTGTTTATTCCGGGATAACTTCTTGATGCCTGAACCAAACCTAGGCGTATGGGGTATCATTAAAATCATAATTAAAAATTGAATGGTACTTTACCAGAATGTTCTATCTTTAACTTTTTTTTGATAAGAACGCGTCATTTTTCGGTGAATAATTGTATCTTCATGAAGTTAGTGATATCTCACGCGTTCTACTGGAATGTATTTTACGTAGTTTTAGTAATTATTGATCTTTTTGATATCATATGTTGTACGTTACCAATTCCAAATTTAACGCCGTTTTTGTAGAGTAAGAATATAATGAGCTTCTTTGTAAGATAAATGTTATATTTAAGCCTTATTAATACTGTAGTTAGTTGCTCAAAAGCAAATAGATGGCGCTAGCGGCTTACATAAGAAAAAGTATTTAAGCAAATGTAATGCTTTGGTTTGTTTGAAGCAATTGGAAATGATGGATAACGACGGTTCTGTGACTCAACCTCGTATATAGAATATTGTCCAGTATAAACTAATACTCACTAAGTACGCGAGTACATACTTAGTGCGTGTCAGGTTATACTGGGCAAAATTCAATATACGAGGTTGAGTCACAGAACCGTCGAAAAATGTTTTAACGGATGTGTTGACATATATGTAGTATACTACAGTGTGTCCTGGCACAGCGTTCAGAGACTTTTAGGCTTTGTTTTATATAAATGGCCGCCATCCTTAGAGGTTAGTGCACACTGTATATTTTTGTAATAAAATTAAACATATGATTCATAATTCTTAAGTGCCAGGACACTAAATAATAATACGCTATAAAGTATTAAGTATTTTCGAATATGACTACTAGCGCCATCTATTTTATCATACAGCAGACTTGATGTCCGCGTGGCGTGAAATACTGTAGGGAAGTAGGGTACGATCACAAATGTCGCTCTGCGGTCGCGCCTACTGTGGCTCAAAAAGTTCAGAATTGAAACTACAATTATTCAAGTGATTTTAACGTAGACGGTGGAGACCTCTTTATTTTCTTTTCTTCTTTGACACACTAGGCGCACTGCAAGCACGGAGTGATGCAAAAACAACGTTAAAGCTATTCTATCGTGTTTATATCGAAAACTACCTGTATATTTTGTATCGTATTCGATATAACGCCGGTACAATAATTTTAAATGGAATCGCAAGTTAATTTATCGTTTCCCAGCTCAAACTTAAACACTAGTTAAATATGCAATTCATTCTATTGAGTTTAGAATTCAACAATTATTGTAATTTTATGCTCAAATAGACCGTTGTGGTAGATGTTGTATAGTCATTTTTTATTTGTGATTTTTGGTGCATTCCTGTTATACATAATGCTAATAAGGTAGGTAAGTGATTGTGTTTTATTTATATCCTTAGTACTTTAAAAGGTAAGCCGTGTCGAAAGTGTATTTGAAAGTAAAGCAAGTGACTATCCATATAATGACTCGTTGCAAAGTCGGCAGGACACGATGTTATCTAGATATCTAAAAATTTACGCGAGAGGATTAACTACAAATAATATACGTAGGGGACGGCGCGTCGTCTCCGCTAGTGACACAATTGTATAAATAATTAGTTCCAATTCGAACCACGATGTAATTTCCTTCTTTTCCACCGTGGTAGTGGTACGACAGCTGGGTATATAGACTTAGCCGTACCACCTCTTAAAACCTGCCAAGTTCTAGTCAATAAACGGGATAGTGCTATAGAAATCATCTGTCGCTTTCACTGATTGGAAGTTGGAAGAATGAGTTCATAATCCGGCCAAGGATCTCTACAACGACCGGTCTTATAATACTTTTTATAGCCTCCTAAGGCCCAAGGTCTTATCCATAGTACTTACTGACTTTGTATTCAGACCCAGCTCCTTTGACAGTTGTGTAGTCATAGCGTACCACGGTGCTACCAGTAGGACTTACTAGAAATCCTGCTGGTAAGACCGTGGTACGCTATGGTTAACCAAGTACAATAACGTAAAAAGAAAGGTTTTAAGTACTTGGGTCTGAATGAGTATAAAACAATAGTACTACTGGTAGGACTACGGGCCGTAGTGACTAAATGCTGAATTTTTCGTTGGGCCCTAGGAGGATAGAATATTGTAATTTGCCTGCGTTGCATTTTTCTTACCACTTTGAACTGTCGTTTGTGTGTAGATTACTCACTTATCCCCTTAGTAATAAACGTTGAATAAGCTTGGAATAGTTATACCATTCTTTGTCCTTATCTTTCATTGCGACAATTGAATTCGACAGATAAGGACAAAGCATCGTATTACTATTCCAGGCTTATTCAAAGTTTTATAAAAAGGGGGTTAGAGTATATCGTGTCGCTTCGCTGCCTATTGTAAGGCGCGTGTCCCTTTGGTCATATTTCGATGCATCCATTTCCTATACCAGACCATAGTACAATCCAAATTAGTGTATTGCTCATAATTTTTACTAGATCTTTTTAATCTCGTGTTTTGAGAATGAGCTAACCGGGGCCCGTACTTTTGACCAAATAATCATTTGGCAAACTATATCGGGCTACAGCGGGCCTATTATGGTCATAAGCGTGGATAGAACATCCTTCTCTCTCGGAAAAGTATGTAAGTGCGAGAGAGACGGATTTTTATCTATATTGTGGCGGCCCACAGATGTGTTTATTTACTATTTTCAATTTAATTAGTGGAGACCAAGTGGGGAAACTGGACCTTTTTTTTTTTTTTTTGATGACGAAGTGGAAATGCATTTACGCATCCCCCCGATGGCCTAAGGATGACCGTGCAATGGGGGGTATAACGGACTCTCACCTAAGCGAACTACCGTTTAAAACCACTCCGGCGTAACCCTCCTGGCTGGTTAACGGAGACGCCGCGGTACCGCCAAAGCATTGCCCGCTGGGCGCCTCCCAGCCCGCTCCGAAGAGCACACCGCCAAAGGAGGAGACGACTGCGTACGCACACAGCGATCTCCCCAAGCTGGGGGAGCCGTGCAATGTGGGCCCTTCACCCACGTGGCTCCCCATGAAGTTCAGGCGATCAGCAAAAGCTGGGTTCGCCTTCCCTTCACAGCCTGCATGGAGTGTAGGGTGTTTTCCGGCAGGCTATTCCCCCCAGTCGCAGTGACCGGGGTAAGTCCACGTTCCTTCAAACACCCACACTACACCTGTCTCAGGTCTAAAATGTCCTCTGAAAACAGAGGTCACTAGACCCGAGACTCACGTCTGGGCGAACCAGGGTCGCTTTCCGGGAACGGGATACGGGGACACCTACCCGAGCTCCGTCCCTTCAAACTCCCCCTCGTCGCCCCCCTCACGTGCGCTCTTTTGGGGAGTATTTGGCTCCCCGGGCCCGCGCTGGCCCTGGAAAGTGGATATCCCGCCACTGGTTCGGTGGAAAAGGGAGGAAGGATGGGAGCTGGGAAGGAATGGAAAATCGGGAAGGTGGGATTGGGATAGGGACGTGCCGCTCTTAGTCTGGCCCCTCACCCCGAGCCTTTCCGGTATGGGTAGCCCTGTCCGGTATAGCCACGGGGATCATAGAGACACGCAAGCCCCCCCACCACGGCAAGGTGGTAGCACAATCGGGGGGGGAAACTGGGCCTAGCCCAACGCTCTCTACAATATATAAGGGAGATCCGATCTACGTAAGCTAAAAATGTAACCTTTTTTCTCTAGACTTTTTACAAAATGAATTAATGGACAAAATCTATAACTCGTTGAAATGTTATTTTACGTTAGAAATAAGATAGCAAGTTAATATTTAAGAGATATGTCAACCACCAAGTAATTAAAACAATTATTAACGTTAAGACTATTTATTCTCAAGTATTTGACCGAGATATAGTACAGTCGGCCAAATATTAGATATTATTGCGGCCACCTGTACTTTGACTCTAACTCGAGTGGCCAAATTGTAACCAAAAAAGTATTTTTATAAATGATTTTGTGGATAAATATATGTATTGAGAAGGATGTTGATTTTATTTGTAATATTATTTTTGTTATGAATTGCATTTTCCGTCCCCGTTTGTGTATTGTTTTTTCTGTTGTATTGTAATAGTGAAAATAAATTATTATTCTTTGATTTTGTTTTCTTGTAGATAGATCTTTAACGCTAGAGCCCCAACATAAGTAAATTGCTTTAAAATTAAAATTAGTTCATACTTTTAACGGTTTCGGAATCCTGCACCGAGCATGGTCCGACGAGCTCTTACCCAGTTTTTCAGAATTCACACACACAGCACACAACAGCACAGCTAGTTCCATAAACAGTCCGTTTTTATAAAGGCCCGTTGGTAAATTATGTCAGCAAATATTAGTAACTCCTTACAACGTTTAACATAAACATCCGTCACTTTCTGACCAGTACGTTAGTGCAAGAGTGACGGATGCTTTATTCACCGTTATCCACATCGATAAAAGCGACCATGCAACGGGCCCTGGAGTTAGATTTTTGAATTCATGCGGTGGTGTTTTGCAGCGGGCCCCCTTTTTTGGATTTGATATCATAAAGGTGTTATGTTATGATATAGACTATGGCAATCAATGAGATAAAAAGGCGTTATAATATCAAATCCAAAAGGAAAATCGCTGCATAAATTGATTTTAAAGTTACTCATTTGATATTTTATAAAACCTTAACCTCAAAACAGACGCCAGGTATTTTAGATACGTTACATTTACATTTTAGTTAAATATACAATTACTTATATGACGACCGTTGAAAATTACGAGAAAAGGTGCTGGCGTCGCATGAGAATTAGTTTTATTTGACTTTTGAGATGAAAAAGGTGTTTAATATTGCAATTTAGTAGAATGACTATAATGAAATTGGACTTGGATTATTATTTCTGTATATACGAATGTTTACTATATCGCTTGATAGATGGCGCTGTTACAGAGCTAGATCGCGCTGTTAAGATTTCCCCAGAGTTGATAGGGTCGCCGCCATACACTACGTACGTTACTCTGGTTTCCCTTCAAAACGAATAAATCTTTCGCCTTTTACTAAAGATTTCCGTGGAGGGGAACACTCAAATGAGTCTTACTCTATTTTTTGACGCTCTGCGCAAGCGGGGCTTATAATCTTTGAAATAACATAAACGGTGTCTGTTGTTGTACGTGGGTGGGAGTTTTCCATAAAAAAGTGTACATCGTTATAAGTCAAAACTTAGGAAAATTTAACTTTTCCATTTGTCACGAAAATTAACGTATGTAAATGTATGGCTAATTTTCGTGACGAAATGGAAAAAGTTAAATTTTCTTAACTTTTGTCCTTAACGATGTACTTTTTTTGGAAAACGCCCACGTACTGCGAGCGACGTGTAACTGAGCTAATTAAAATAATAGACTTCGTACCAATTTCAACATACTATACGATGTTAATCGAGTTAATCGACCGGTTCATACTTACAATTTGACAATGTTAACGCTCTAATCGTCTGTTAAATGGTTTACATTGTTTGGTGAAATTGGTACTTAGGCCGTTAGTCCACCGCACGCCGTCAACGGCACGACATCGATAACGATATTTTTAGGATATATCAAAATATCGTGACGGCGATTGTTTGTCCACCGCGACGATATCGGTGTCGTGTCGTTGACGGACTTGACGGTGGCGGTGAACAAGTTCAAAAGTGTTCTGTATTACCGGTACATCAGGCCGAGTTCTAGTCTAGCGGTAGCAACGATCTACTGCAAAAATCGTCGGCCGGGATGACGTCACTCGGGCGTCGGCCGTGCGGGGAACAGGCGGCCAAAGTCAATGTATGTGCCGCTACTTCAGCGCCGTCATCTCGTTATCGTTATCGTGTCGTTGACGGCGGCGGTGGACAAACGGCCTTAGCCTTGCGGACTTCGCAAAGATACTCGGCGTAAAAAAATCGCACCTTTTGAAATTTTTACGTGAAGCATATTATTTCATCTAAGGTTAGGTATGATTGCAAGAAACATTTGAAAATTTCAAAAGGTGCGATTTTACAGACGTTGAGTCAAGTTTGAAAATTGAAACTCGCTCAATCAACAAACATCCGTAACTCGTGATAATACGCCGCTCGCGGCACTTGGCAGGTCTTGCAGCACGGCTACCACATGCAGGAAGAACTTAAATCTAAGACTTGAAACTGACAATTCCATAAGTTTTGCAACAGCTGAATTGGGGCTCTATTCAACAATGTTAACCATATTGCTTTTGACGTGCTATGGTATTGTTTATAACTCGGCCGCCATTACTCTTACGTAATTAAGAGCTATCGTAAAGTTGACAATACGATAACACATCAACGGCATTACGGTTTACCCAGCTTGCAAATATACCTATAGTTAAGGACTAAAATTAACAACGGACACTTTTCTATTACGTCACGAAAGTTAACTATTATTGCTTTAAGAGAAATAGTGGCATCTCAGACAATACGCTTGTAGCAATATTAACAGGCGAGGTTTGAATCTGCTAAGCTTATTTAATTTGAAATACAGCCTATTAGCTTATGAGGGCAGTATAAAAATATATACATACAGGGTGTTAGGTAATGAGTGGATAATCCTTGAACTACGGATAGAGGGCACTTAGGACGTTATGAAAAAGCTTTAATAGGTCTAGTAAAAGTCGCACAGTTTTCGGGATATTTGGACTTTTAATCGGATTTTTTGTCATTTTTCCTTATGTCCGTGTTACGAAAAACCCCTAAGTTCATGTATGAATTCATTTTTTTTTTCGTTGTTTCTTGCATGGTTAGAATCACTATGAACTAAGGAAGTTTTTAAAGCTACATGCCCAGTTTTTTTATGACACCTTTTTGAGTAAACGCACAAAGTTTGTTTTTCCATACTACGTGAAAAACAAACGCGGGGATTTCTTAGTATGGAAAAAGTAACTTAGTGAGTTTACTCAAAAAGTTGTCATAACCTAACACCCTGTATATGACTAATTTTCGTGACGTGATGGAAAAATTACCGTTGTTAATTTTTGTCCATAACTATAGGTACTTTTTTTGGAAGACTCCATCATAAGTAGTATTTTCGGCAACATCAACGCTTCACGGACTCCGTAATGCTGCAGAGCTACATGGCGCGGCTATCTGTATGCCCTCTAGTGACACGCGTATCCAATTTTCGATGTGGTCATACACACAGTTTTCATTATGTAATTACATTATAACTTACCATACGTATCGGGGCATTTTCATTATAAAGTGTACTAGTTAAGGCAAGTTAACAAAAGTTAACGTTTCTTAATTTTCCTTAACTAGGGTACACTTTATAATGAAAATGCCCCGATACGTATGGTAAGTTATAATGTAATTACATAATGAAAACTTAATGTGTATAATAATAATGGCCAACAATGGTCAGTATACAATAGAAAGAATATATCTTCGAGGCTATTTATTACTGTGTCGGCCCTTTAGACGCTCGAGGAAAGAAAACTCCAGGTTAAAGTTTTTTCGTTCCGCTACTTCCCAATAGATGGCGCCGTGAGCTCAACCAATTAAGAACAACTAGCGACATCTAGTGTTTAAATTTAAAATTAAGTTCATTTAATAATGTAGGGAACTTCCGCCTTAAACGTACCTGTAAATCATGTGACCGAAATTTAAAGTAAATTTTATCGTCTATTATATTTGCCATTGCCGCTGTTGAATGGATAGGAATAATGTGAAGGTAGGTAATAAATCAATAAAATACAGAATTAACTACATACTTGTATTCATCTGAAGGCGAGTTATATTTCAACATGTACATAACTATAACATTATAACTTACTATAACCTACAGTACGCATCTATAGTAATGGCTAACGTTTGTACAGTGTAGTATCACAACAGCAAAATATATCTTTAAAGCTATTTAGTACTGTGTCAGCGCTCGAGAATAGAAAACTCTTGATCTACCAAACACGCGTTTGACAAAGTTTTTGTGTACTTATCAGTAATAAATTTTATTTCTGCTACTTAGCGCTAGATGGCGGCGTGTGCACAATAATTTAGCCCAACTAGCGACATCTAGTGATACCAGTTTAATGTAGTATGGTTTGATAAGAGTTAATCCTTAATCAAACGAGACAATAAATATGAAAACTATGAATGAAGTCGGAAATAGTTCCCCAATATTTGATTAAGGGTTAAAATGACGAAAATGCACTTAACGTGGGATTTTACAACTTCTATTGATGCTAAATTTGAAAGGAAAAAATAACAAAGAGTGACTAAAGAGTGGGTCTAAACATATCATCAATGTTTTGGGTTTAAGAATTGCGCTGTACTCGTCGACAGTGGGGTCACAACTAAACATAAACATAATTTTCAAAAATATGCAAATAATATAATTTTCGAAACGCACGTGCAGTGTAATGCCGACAAACAACATCAAATCTATCAAGATTGTGTGTTCACAGTATCCTTTACAGCTACCGACCTGCATTATTGATATACAACCCTACTTGAAGATAACAATTAAGCAATAGATCGAAGTTGGTTTTAAGTACATTTCGTCACCTTAACTAGAACAAGCTATACTAGCTGCACAGACGTCAGTGCTTTGTCACTTTAACTTTATGTTTAAACTGCTGCTGCTGTGTTAAAGCGACAAGGTACAAACGTGATTAGCTACTTACAGTGCCGACTGTACATGCATTTAAACCAACAAAAAAGCGAATTGACGCGCGCAAAAACAGACCGGTTTTGATTGAATTATCATGCTAGGAACTGCGAGGGTTTCTTTATTACTTCAAATATGATTCCGGATTACAAAAAACGTCAACACATTACGAAATCCTAGTCATGTCTTAATGAGCATTTTATATAATGTCATGTATACGTCAAAAAAAATACATTTAAATTAAATGATAAAAGCAACAAAGCCGCCATAATTTTGTACCCTTTTGGCGACAAAGGTCTATAAGTAAAAATTAATAGGTATAAAAATGACTAGAAAGAAAATTGGAAAGAAGGATTTATTGACAAGTATTAAAATGCCGACATTCAAATATGTAATTATTTGAAATTAGGTAGTGTCGACGGAGCTCCGCGGTAGCGGATTAGCCTATTTCAGGATGGTTTGGCCCTCCAGGCCTGCTACAAAACTGACTTGACCTAAACCTACCTAAGTATTTAAATGTCGGCATTTTTTTGCTCAGGGTTGGCAACGCATTTGAGGTCTTAGGATTATAGTCTTGAGAATTCAAATGTCTATGGGTCTCAGATTCCACTTACCAGGTGGCCTGAGTGCTCGTGTGCCTTTACATTAATATAAAAAAAAACTTCTCTCCAATTTTTTTTTTAGTATTTTTTTCTTATAGACCTTAGTTGCCAAAAGGTTTTGTACTTATGCTAAACTTGTTATATTTAAATCCCTGCCTGAAGAAACGTGGGGATGGTTCTTCAGGCCCGCGCATCTACCACAAGCACGAGTGTTGTGCTACAGCCAAGGATACAACAATATTACACTGGTCAAAACGTTTAATAACATGTACATAATTATTTGCAATATCTTTCAACTTGGTTCCCTTCATCTGGCATAACTTTTTTTGCCATAATCATCATTTGGCATACAGTCTTTTTTTTCTGAAACCGTATAATTTTCGTTAGCGTCATTGCATAGAACCCATTAGATTAGGTTAGGTTTATTTTATAACAATGAGAAGTATACGGTTTCAGACAAAAAAAGACTATGCCAAATGATGATTATGACAAAAAAGTTACGCCAGATGAATGTAAACCCGTTCAACTAGTAGGATGGACATCTTTTTACAGGATTCTGTTCTCCTCAGTTGATGGTCAATGTTTAACCAGTTCCCGATATTTGAATGGGTTGAAAAATTGAACGTATATAGAATTCTGATGACAATGCAATGTTTTAATGTACAAGACTCTCATGACTGTAAAAAAGCGAACAGTCGGCAAAAAAACTTGACGCTTTGCCCAGTACCATATTTTTTTCCTTGGCAAATTTCATATATTTACTAGCCAGAGGTTTAATCCGATTTAATGACATAATAGGAATGTTTTGCATTCCAACAAAACATATATTATGTACTGAACAAACACATAACGTCTCTATATTGAAGATTACGTTGTGTCAAGCCTTATAAATAGTTAAAACATACCTGATTATCTTTGGTTACCGTGTTTTCCTCTATGGCTCCAGCAGGTTTGGACGAGTTGCCAAATTTGACGTTTGTCATAGTGTCTTCAACAGCAAGGTCCTTGCCGAGACGTTATGTGTTTGTTCAGTACATAATATATGTTTTGTTGGAATGCAAAACATTCCTATTATGTACATTTCCAAACACATAACGTCTCTATATTGAAGACTTGTTTGATATCTGCTGGTTGAAAGGAATACACAAACGCTATGTGAAATAATCAAATTCAGTACCATTGATTATATTATTATGTAACTGATACATAATAAAAGACTATTATAATTAAATCAATAGTTGACTTTAATGAGATCAATTATAAGTCTTAATTAAAAGTATGAACTTAAAATAAACTGCTAATGAAGATGCAGTCATGTAATATTATTAAACTAAAACATAAAATAACATGAAGTAATTAAACCATCTTAAAATTGTCATGCAACATGTCTGTGCTGGTACTATTCTCAGTTCTCTGCACAGGACGATAATAATGATTTCTGAATGTTTTAAAACATTTCCAGTTTCCTCTCTCTAATATCTCATCAACTGGTCTGTTGTCTAGCCATCCCTTAGAAGCTACTGCAGATCGAATGCTCCCAGGGGAAGCATCAATTCCTGCATCTTTAAATATGCTTTTTATCCACCCTGCAATATTAGTTTTAGAAGCAGCTTTAACAGTACCGGTCACTGTAATAAATAAGCTACTTAAATTATTTACTTGAGACCGCCTTGATTGCGAAATTGAAATTAATTTATTAATATGCTTAACAGGACAAATTTTTTTCTCTGGGTGTGGTGATAAACACCAACCTGATTGTCTTCGAGATGCTGAATCTGTCTTTGAACCAAAGACCGGCCAAAGAGTAAGGTTAAGGTCAGATTCTATGCAACTATCTTTTGAGATTGTAAGTAACGTTAGGTCATGTATCCTACGACCAGATGCCAGTAATAAGATTATTGCTGTTCTTCTTGCAATATCAAAAAGTGTATTATTTAAAGAAGTTGATAATAGCCAGTTATATACAATTGTAGTGTCCCATACTGGTAACTTTTGAGGCACAGGCCGAGCTATTGCTATAGCTTTTAAGATTTGCTTAATAAGAAAATTATTTGAAATTACAAATGAGTTGGCACAATATGTTGAGACTGCAGACTTATGTAGTAAGATTGTACTGTAAGCTAGGTTATGGTCTAAATATAAAGATGCTAAAAACTTAGCTATATCCTGTCCTTGTGGTGACTTGTCATTTATGCTATGTTCTGTACACCATGAGGTCCATCTTTTTAATGCTGGTGCATAGGTGTTTAAAGTAGATGTTCTCCAGCTGCTATTTAGCAGTTGTTTTTCACTATCATTCCAGCTAGCTACTTGATCACTCCACCCCCAATTTTCCAGGCCTGTAGTTGTAGTAGTTCTATCTGAGGTGGATGGTAGCCTGTTGTGCAATCTATGAGA
Organism: Acleris holmiana; assembly: GCA_949316455.1. NCBI lineage: Eukaryota > Metazoa > Arthropoda > Insecta > Lepidoptera > Tortricidae > Acleris > Acleris holmiana. Next base: position 8,633,743 of record OX438782.1, on the reverse strand, counting down.
AGTCTCCTCAGGTTCACAATAGGTAGTGGTTTTTCCAAGGCTCGTGCTTCGAGATCCGGCATCCAATAACATTGGTTCCACATTGGGGCAATCAGTATGTATGTACCCTTTGCTCTGTTCAAATGAGACAGTACTTGAGGAAGCAGGTTGGGAGGTGGAAATATCCATCCTAGATGGTACACCCAAGGTCGACTGAATGCGTTGCAGAATTCGGCTAAACCATCTCTCGAATCTAGTGTTACGTACCTTGGTACGACTTTTGTCTTTGTTGACGCAAACAAGTCTATTTCTGGCACTCCCCACTTTGCGAATATAGCCTCCGTGGCTTCTGGGAGCAGGTGCCATTCGGGTAGTGCCTTTCCTCGAGACAGGCGATCTGCTATTCCGTTGAACCTTCCCGGAAGGTAACAAGCCGACAGTAAGATATTCAGCTGGTCGGTCAACTTCAGTAGTCTGGTTGTAAGGGTCAGTAGTTGGAGGGACCTCGTTCCTCCCTCCTTCCTGATATAGGCAACCAGAGTCCGATTGTCGGACTGAACCAGAATGTGAGCATCGCCGAGATTGCTCCTCTGGTTCCTCAATGTGGCATACACTGCATACATTTCTTTCATGTTCGAATGCCATGACCTTTGACACCTGGACCATGTCCCCGACAGATGGAGTCCATTTAACTGGGCTCCCCATCCCGCATCCGCTGCGTCCGTAGTCAGGAAGTGTGTTATACACTTTTGGGCCAGAGGCGCTGAAGCATGGTGAAGAGCGTTCTTCCACCATTGAATTTCGGTCAGCACTGTTTGTGGAATCACCTGCCTTTTCCAATGACTGCCCTGGCTTAGCTGTTTTAGAAATATCTGTAGCCTTCGGCAGTGTAGTTGGCCTCTTTGGACCACTGAATTGGCAAAGTTGAGATGGCCTAATAGGGTCTGTATTTCTAACAGGGTACACTTGCCTCGTACTTCGAGTAGAGATAGCTTCTCTTGTATCCTTTTGATCTTTGCTTCTGGCAATGATTTGGAATTTTTTAGTGTGTTCCAACAAAGTCCTAAATATTCTAGTTTTTGAGTCGGTTCTAGGATTGACTTTGAATAATTGATGTGCCAACCCAACTGTTCCAGAAAGCTTACAGTTTCCGCAACTTGCGCTTTTAATTTGGAACGGTCCTGGTTTACTAACAGGTAATCGTCTAGGTAAACCAGAATTCGAAAACCTTTCGCTCGAAGGACTGCCGTAGTCCAGTTCGATAGGGCAGCAAAGGTTCGTGGGGCAGATGATAGGCCAAATGGAAGGGCGGTTAACTGAAGAAGTTCCCCTTCGTAGACAATCCGTAAGAACCTTCTGTGACTTTTTAAAATTGGGACATGAAAGTAAGCCTGCGTCAGGTCTATTTTTACCATCCAGTCCTGATGTTGTAGGATATCCGGAACAGTGGTGTGTGAAACCAGTTTGAAATGTTTTGTTGAAACATGTTGGTTGAGGCCACGTAGGTCGAAAATGGGGCGGACTCCACCATCTGACTTGTTTACTAGAAACATCTTGGATATAAAACCTGGATCCAATTTTGGAGGTTTTTCTAATACTTTTTGATCCTTTAATTTCTTTATAACATCTGTCATCTCTGGGGAAGTCCTGGTTGCAAATCTTCTTTGTTGTAGCTGTGAGGGGTAGGTGAGGGGAGGCCTGGTTTTGAATGGAATCCGTGATCCATCTATAGTCTTTAATATAAATTGATTGGCCTCTAATTGTTTCCATTCCTCCTGATGTAACTGTAGACACCCCCCCTGAAATCTTTGATTGTCAATTCTTTTTATGCTGCAGGTTTGCTGAGGTGTTGGCATGAAATGGCTTATGTTGTTTTGCACCATGTTTTCTGGTATATTTTTTATGAAATCTTTTTCCATTTTGGTTTGTCTGCATTTTTCTTACTGCATCATAATTACCACCACTCTCTGACTGCTTGTTATTGGTATACTGGGCCCCCCTTTTTTCTTTAATGTAAACAGGAGTGTTTAACCACACTTGAGTCCCTCCAAGAGACTGAATGAGTGGGGCGAGGGCTTCTCGACTAAATAAATGTTCAGCACTAGGTGGTATATTTTTTAAACTTTCCTTTAAATTGGCATTAGTAACTTCATTAAGCACATAATTGCGCCGGACTTCCATACACTCTGCTCTTTTTCCCACAATAATTTGCATAGTCATCTCAGAGTTTTTTGATGTGGCCGAACCTGGCCCAAAAAGTGAGTTTACTTTTTCATACAATGAATTAGGAGTAAGCTCATTGTTGTTGCTCCAATCAATTAACTTTTGTAAGTCTTCCTGTAAATGATCTCTTTGCATTAATACGGCATTGGCGAGACCCGCCAAAACTTTCTCCGTGGTAGCTAAATAATCTTTCCCTTTCTTTAAGTGCATTAATTCATCATTGACTTTCAGCTCAGTGAAGCCGGGGGTCGCTAGTACCGTTTTTAACGACTTTTTATACCTAATGCCTTGCCAAGATGGCGAGTTGAATTGTTGTAACTTGTTCAAGGTCGTTAGCCTATTCGGATTTGCTTGAGCAATATAATTATCATCTTTTACCTCCGTGGTTATTTCCCCTAAATTTACCCTTTTCGGATCATGAGGCGGAACTAAAAATTGTGTAGTTTTGTCGCGGTCAGTTTGTTGAGAACAACTTTGGCCGTTAACATGCATGATATAATTCGTCAGGTAACTCACTTGGGACACCAAAGTGTCGACTCGTGGGTCGTACGCGACCTGCGGATAGGACTCGTCGTGAGCCTTCCGAGGTCGCTTGTTCGGTGGCGGATTTACTTCTTCCTCCGAGGAAGACGATGACGAACTATCGTCCGACGATATTCGCCTATCGGATCCCGAACTGCGTAGTGCGGTGGAGGCCGTCTCCACATCGGGATGTACCACGAGGTCTGACTCCTGATCAGAACCCATCACGATTGAGATTCACGCACTTTAATCACTACTTTTTTACTTTAACAAAGCTTTACGCTGTTTTCGCGGCAAAAGACACAAACGCTATGACAAACGTCAAATTTGGCAACTCGTCCAAACCTGCTGGAGCCATAGAGGAAAACACGGTAACCAAAGATAATCAGGTATGTTTTAACTATTTATAAGGCTTGACACAACGTAATCTTCAATATAGAGACGTTATGTGTTTGGAAATGTACATAATAAGATCTTCCTTATTACAGAATGTATAAAAATTGTACTATGTATAATTATCACATAGATCTCTTCAATATAAATAAAAATGACAATAAAAACTGAGTACATAACTTTGCGAATTTACTAAAAAACATCAGCCTTTACAGGATTGTTTTGTGCGGCAAAATAATCAGCTACAGGCCAAAGATTTGCCAGAATTTAACCTGGATAATGAACAAAGTATCGACAGTCAAATCTAAAAGATTTGCTCAAGAAGTTTCGCAGCTCCATCTATAAATATATTACGATAGAGTCATATCAATGCCTGTTAGAATTAAACGTCTGCGACTCTACATCACTGCACTATAATTAACAAAGCAAAATATATTAATTGTCATTGAGAGCAATATATCAATTTATATTTGTAACACAAATAATTTATGTAATACTTCATAAGAGATCTTTTAATTTATAACCTAAAAAAAACTGTACTTTAAAATATCACTGTGTAAATTGTGACGGTTAAAAAAATCAGATCATAAAATAAAAATCTCACTAAAAATAACACAATCAGCTGCTAAGCCGAAAATGAAGCTGATGTAAATTTTAAACTGACAAATTTAATATCAGCATCAAATTTAAAAGATTTTAATAATAAATAACGTTATGTTAGAATGTTGTACATCTTATTATAACTAAACTCTAATAATTACTTAACATACACTATCACTTAACATTGTAACCACCTTTGAGTGAAGAAAAACATTCGGAAACAAATGTTTTGAATCTTATATAAATGCTCACAAAGTTCATATTAACAAAAAAATACACTTACCGCCTGTTTCACAATCGTCAAGTAAAGCAAATCTGCCAATTAAATTATGATTTTCTCTTTCTTACATTTGAATATAGACAAAGAGAGGGCTATCTTTATGTGACAGTTAAATTTATTTGTCGATTGTGAAACAGGCCCTTAGTTTTCCAATTATTAGCATGAAGTAATTCCCAGAAGCATTTTTAGAGATTTAACCGTTTTACTGCTTTAATAATAAACTAAAGTTCCAACACCAATATCAGTGTAGGCAAGATCGTAGGCGTCAACTCTTAATTATTATTACGTACTTACAACTCTTAGTCTATAATAATTATTGCATTTGAATTGATTCCTATTAACCTAAAACGATGATGGCTATCTAACAGATACGCGAAGTTATAATAGATAGGGTATACTGAACAAAAATCATAATACACCAACATTCCCCGTTTACATCATTAAACTGACGGTTAGGAAAGACATTTTTTATTCTGTAATAAGTTTCACGTTGGCGAGCCGTTTAAAAAGTAAATCAATAAATGAAGTTAACTTCGTAAAAGAACAATAGATGGCAGCACTGGTTTACTTAGTACTACTGGCGGATGGCAAACTCCATTTCGTCGTCTTTCTTACTCAAACTCGTATCTGCATTTTTTTCATTTTCATTCAGTTATGCTTAGAGGCAATAAGTTTACCAATAGCAAAAAAATATGCAGATACTAGTTTGAGTAAGTAAGACGACGATTTGTGATGTCGTTCTATTACTTATATCTAAGGTATCTATTAAATAAGTTCAAGAATCGTTTGTTTTTCAAGTGATTACATTAAAAAAAATGTTTTTTTTGCCAGAGAACTTGACACTTTTACAACAAAAATAATGCTAATGTGGGCTTTAATGTCAATGGTCAATGGGCAAGGCTGATTTAAATGTTTCATTATCCCTATCTATGTAAACTTCCTGCAATAGCATAACACTCATTGCCGTTAACAGGGTCTTACAAAATACTTGCAAACCTCATCCATCGCGTTCTCTATACACATTATTTTTTTTTAAATGAAATTATACCGATAGAGTCCTAATCCAAATATAAGATTAAGTCGAGTATTTGAGATTAAATGGCGGAATGACCGGAACACCGATCAGCCGCCCGCCTGCCCCGGCCGGGCGTCCCCACCCATCATCATTATTTGAGACTAAAATCGATTGGCATCGATAATCTAACTCCTTCGAGTATGCGATAAATTAGTTGTAATTTATTTGGAACCAATGATCGAAATAAGCAGAGCTAAGTTCCCTAAATTTAACGCAATTAATTAATACAGCCCACGAGAAAGATGGAACCAGTTAAAACAAAAAAGCAGGACAATCAATAAAGAAAATATTTTATAGTTTGCCAAAAATGTAGATATGTGGAGCTACAGTATTCTCATGTGTCCATTTTTTTTGTAAAAAATTGATCATGGATCCTCATTTTTCCAAACTTCTTTAAGCAATTTTTTGTTAAATAAATAAATATCAGGGCGTCAATATAAGCTCTAGGCTAGTACCATGGGTATTAGACAAAGTGTCACATAAATAGATAATAGTCCAGTGGCTGTACTCCCATACAAACCCAAAAGCCGGGCTTGCTTTACAAAAATAACTATCGATCGAAAATCAGAGAGCACGAACTATTTCAAACTTCGCGCTCTCAATACATTTACGTGCAATTCAAAAGCGTAGTACTAAATTGGACCGCGCACCGCGGCACGCAGCACTTCCGCGCGCTGCGACGAGCCGAGATCAGAGAAGGTATCAGAGAGAATACATTCGATAATCGTTCAAAAATACAACTTTACTCAAATAACCATTTCGTTATCCATACTGATATGTTTTCTTTAGCAACGCCGTAGACATTTTATTAACATCTCTTGCATTGTCAACATTACCAATGGATCATATTTGTACCTGATCGCTTTGGAGTAAATTTACAACTGTCATACAAAGTAAGTATGTAAAGCGACTAAATGCGACCGTAAAAAGTCATCATCTAAAATGACGTTGACTTTTCGATTGTACATCAAAAAAATAAAATTAACCAGAAACTAAATTCGCTTTTATAATGAAATTTAGGAAATTGCTTAACATAGACACTGTTTTATTTCGTCGAAGTTTAATTATGAAGCAAGCAATTGAACGTGTTGCGAGACGTAGTTTTTTAATTTGACATAATTTCTACGTTACATCCATCTGGATCTGAACTGATATAGCTTTCAGATCATTGAATAGGCCAGTTTAAAAATAAAGTAAACCTAACAGGGGGACGATTTTTTACTTTCTAGCGCTAGAAAGTTTCATTCGAAAGTAAGCAAAAACGGTGAAACCGTATTCTTGAAATACGAGCGATAGAAAATGTAAAAACGAGTGGTCCAAGGCTTAAAGAACTTTATACTATTCGTTTTCAATTATATCATTAGAAAATTGTTTTGACATCTGACAAACACAAACCGCAGATGTTTAATTTTTAGTCCAACTTCAAATACCTATCATAGACAAAGAACCTTGTCGTTTCATTTAATAGTTTCAAATAGTAAAAGTTTTTGGTGAATCTGAAAGTGCACATCAACAATAAATTAACGACATAATAACAATTTATATTTAAAACATGATTTACAAAACCGGTATTCGTCAACTTCCTGCTCACAACGAAACATGTGAACATATTAAGTCAATCACTAGCTTTCGAGTCAGGGCTGTCAAAAATACGGGATAATGGGTTTATGCGAAAATAATCGTGACATAATTTCGTGTGCTAATATTTTCTATCACTCGACTTGATTTCGAGCACTCGAAAGTCAAAAATCGCCTATTGTATGAAACAAACAATTACGCTCGTTTGGATTGCTAAAAGAAGCTACTAGCTTAGTTCAGGGATCGTTACCGGTATTCTGAGTACCGGTTTAAAATGAGGTATAACCGGTTATAATGGCATTTCACTATTTTTACCGCTAAAGCTCTGATTAGCGGTATAATCAATACCGGTATTCGAGTACATGATCGGTTTAGGCAACTGACAACAATACCTCTATTTGACACTTTACCCATAAAAAGCATTACCGGTAATACCTGTCAGTGTCAATATACTTGTTTATTTGTTTTCGTAAAAGTTTTTTAAATCTATTATGTAAATCAAAATACACACAATCAATTTACTTATCCAGGTTCTAGTAGACACTAGTTAACCAGCCATGCACAATAATGTCATCGCGTGACGTACCCTGTTACACTTGGTATGCTTTAGTAATAATGTCAAATTGACGTCTTTTTTATCAGGTGCATTGAATAGCGGTATTGAATACCGGTATTTAATATTGTAAATAGTGTATACATAGCGATAAAAACAAAAGCGGAATGACAACAATACCTCTAATTCGAATATAGGTATTATTTTTTTAGCGGTAATAATTTGACAATTTAAATACAGGTATTCAATAAAACCGGTTTTGCAATCCCTGGCTTAGTTTTATTGATTCCTTAAATAGTAGTATAGTTATTTCTCACAATTTAGGGCAAGAATTGTTTTTAGTAGCCGTCTATTAAGCGTACTTTTGACTTAATACTACATTATGTCCCTACTAATTTGAGATTCAGTGTGTATTATTTTGTTTTACACTTGCTTTATTAAAAACTAGTTCATACTAATAAATCAAATCAATGTCAAATTATTACTGAAAGTTTTCTCAACATGGCGTAAGGAAACGTCTAGTAATGAGCGGTTATTTTTTACTCTATATTACACGGTAGGTTCATGTACGTCGACGACGAAAGATTTGAATCTTTGTCATCACTTAGATCACGTCTCTTCAGTATTTCGCACGTAATATTTGTTTTATTATCATTTGAAGCTAGACTAATCGCTAATTGCGAGTCAAAATACACCGTAAATGGGTAAGGTCCAAAAGGTTAGGCATGACTAACTCACGCAATTAAATTTTCTATAAAACTTTTTCCGTAGTGTGACAAAAACTTGCCATAGAACTGTAACACGATTTCCGTCGCACACCGGAAATCATTTGCGTCTTCGGTGTTTGTATGGTTAACTACGCTTAACTACGGTCCAACTTTTCGATCCTCACCCAATTATTGTGCGGGTAAATCTTCTATCTTTATGATACAACGCATTGTTCTATTTAATTACTAAAAAGATAGTTGCACTAGTTTCAAGAATATTTTCGGAAACAAAATTATATCGTTAACTGTAATATGTTAAATCGCTGCTGGAGCGCCTCACTTGTAAAATTGATATAGCACGGTTGCGTTACTGTATGAAAAACAAAGTAATGGAGCGGGACGTCGTGGATTTAAAACACTATAACATTGCCATTTTCATCTTGAACATTGTAGCAAGATAACAGCACAGTTGCATACACTACTTGCAACATTACATATCCTACCCTACAACTATATTCACCATTAGTAGCAAACCTTTAATTGCGTTGCCTTTCTTAGCACGAACTAACTTATTACAGTTGATTATGTTTCAGTCGACTCCGTTCCATGTATCACTTTCTTATTGCACAAGCTTAGTTGGTGCATCTACTAATTCAGGATATTAATGGCATTATCAAATGCACAAACGTTCAATTATTTTCCTCCTTTTCAACACCTCTTCAATATTACTTTACAGCCCTCGCCGCTTCTTAATAGCGTTTGGCTGGCTATCTATGTGATTATTGCAAATAAAGAAATCTTATAGTATCGCGAATACACTGGCACTCGCGGTCTATACAAAAACGAAGATCAATCGCTACCAAGAAACTGGTAGCTGTACTCTATAGTTGTAAGTGGGCAGAAAAAATGTGTTCACCGTAGCACATAGGTAGATTCAGGACTGTGACAAATATGAAAAAGCAATAACACTTCAGAAAAAAATGGATTTAAACATGATTCAATTATTAATGTATTTACTAAAAATGTTGAAATTCTACCTGATACTGAGCCTCAAATTCTTTCTTGCCAAGTTATAAGCCGAAATTCAGAATCCCAATCGATTCGACGCCACCGTTGGTATTATGAAGTGTACAGGTCTGGCTTACTCGTGTAAAAGGCAGCTAAACTTGCCCGTGACTTATCGCTCGGTAATCCCACTCTATCCAGTCTATAACGAACGAGACGCACTGAGCGACGTATAACAATCTCGTGCCGCGAGTAAAGTCTGTAATCTTTCCCCGTCGATGAAGACATAACCTTCCGAAAATACCGAACACAAAAGGCACTCTATAATCCATTTACCAAGGTTGCTTTTACAGTTTTTAAAATAGGTGTTACGAGGCAAAGGTTCAGCGTGTAGCAAGCCTGTGTTTCCAACCTCTTACGCCACACGTCTTGCCTCCGGCGACTGCCGCCTGGTTTTGTTCTGCCGTATTGACGAATGTGGGCTCAGTACCTCGCCTCGGGCGACTGCGGCGAGCGCGGCGAGCGCGCGGCCACGCCGGCGAGCCGCTCGCACACCGCCTCCAGCTGCGCGTCCAGCATCAGGGACGCTATCTGGTCGTCGGTCAACATCTCACAACTGGAATCACAAAGAAAATACTAATTAATATGTAGGAAGAGAAGTCAATTGAGAGATCTCTCTCCAGGGTGTTATGCCTGGGGACCAAAGTCCATTGGGATGAAGTTGGAAGTTGATATACTACTGCCAACAACTTCTTACAAGCTCAACTGACTGCGCTGGTGGCGCAGGTTACAAAATGGTCGCTAGATGTCGCTAGTTTGCCGCAAATAATAAGACGTTTTAAAAGTAATCTGTTTTTTTTTAATAATAGCCATTTTTAAGATTTTAATATCGTTAATTTTGATTCAGTACGTTTTTTAAACAAATTTCAAATCTGTGAAGAAATGTATGAAACCTAAAGAGCGCACCGAGCGTCCAGTGGCGCCCTCTTTAGGATTATTAGTTTTTTATTAAAACTAAACTATTATCTTGAGACCGAAGAGCGGTTGTAAAAATATATACACAATGTACACCATATTCAGGGTAATTTTTTAATAGGTGCACAAATTTTAATATTTGCTTCGCTATTGTTAATCAATAACACATGTTGTTATTTTTACTCTAGCTTAAAAAATATTAGAGATATTGCCGATTCAATGATTCCACTAACTTAACGATATTCATGGACCCTCTAATGCAGGGGTGCGAGGAGAGGGTAGTGTTGTTAAGTAAGTTAATAAATGACATTTCAAATTTAGAATATCAGTAGGAGAGGGGCTTGTTGTCTGATAAACTGTACATGAAATTTCAAATTTCGAATATCAATACAGTGTATCGCATACCTACAGCTTGACAACCCATGTCATCATTTCTAGGGTGACTTTGTGTCCACACGAGATGGTAAAAGAGAGATAAATTGCAAGAAAATTTATATTTTTTTTGAACTCAGTTTATTGTTGTAATATATTATATTAACGATACAAAATCGTATGTTAAAATTTGTGCACTGATAAAAAAATACCCTGTATAACCTTTTACTTCGTGTACTTAACGGAAAAACTTTTTTCCTTTAAATTATTCTCTCATCGTTCAATTGTGTTTGTGTGTTGTTAAGTTATGCCATAAATTGGGTATTTATTTCTAAAACAAAAAAACCGCTCCCCAGTTTCAAGACAATACTTTAGTTCATTAGAAAACACATTAATAGTAATGAGTGCGCCACTCGACGCTCGGGGCCCTCGTAAGAGAAACTGCTACTTTGTTCTAATACGACAAGCTGAATATCGTCCGGCGAACTGGGAACCGATTTTTGACTTTCGGGCGTTCGATTTCAAAACCCAGCAGTAGAAAATATTCGAATGCGACAATCTTTCACGCTTTATTTTCGAATAATACCAAATTCCTTATTTTTGAGATTCTCACTCGAAACTAAGGGATTGACTAAATAGTACTGTTAAGTTGGAACGCGTTTCATTATACGCAGTAAGTCGATGTTTTACCGGTTTTTTGTAATTCATAATTTGAATGCGAATAAATGTGTGAAACTATCAAAAGTTGAAATTATAACAAGTTAATTATTATTTAAGTGCGAGTGAGATTTATTACGCTATTTTACAAATTCTTGACTGGTTATAATATAAATTTAGGTTGAATGAAACGCTTCCTCGTCTGTGGATGTCAATGTCATTGCTTGGTTAGAACATGCAATTGTTTTGTAACATAATTGCAAAAACTTTATGTTGTATCCATAATAATCACACAAAACTAATTAACTTACCTTTGCGTTAATACTTAAATCACATGGTCGTTGAGCATCCGAGACAAACGGCCTTAACTTATGAATTAAATATCTGCATAGGCTTTTACTTAATCTGTAATTCTTCTTAAATTTATTTTCGCTTTCGAGAAATGGCTCGTTTCCTAATTCCGCTAGCCGAAAACGCGGCGGTTGCGCAGGCACGAATTCATCTTCTTCCTCTTCATTATTATTTACTAAAATTAAATGCTCCTCCAGACTTGCCATACCTATTGTAATATTTTATTTTATGTCGCTTATTTTGCTATAAGTATTATAACAATATGAATTGTTTTAGTATATATTAACAGGTTTGACAGATGTCAAATGATACTTTCTATTGATAGAATTCAAAACGAATGCCACGGACCACTCGTGTTCATATTTTCTATCGCTCGCAAGTCAAAAATACCATTTTATTGTTTTTGGTTACTTTCGATTGAAACTTTCGAACGCTCGAAAGTCAAAAATCGGTTCCCTGGTAGTCTGTGGTGCCCTTAACATTTTTGACCAGTCTTTATTAAATAAAGTATCATATGATTCGTCAAGAACGTGTGGGGGTTTATATTAAAGGCTGTATAAAACACTCCTTAATAAAAAAGCGTAGTAGTTAATAAAAATACTAATGCACTGAATTTAACAAAAGCTATAATAATTAAGTACACTTAGAAAAAAATAATCTTGATGCAGAGTCAAGGCTCTACGACTAGCTAACTCTATGGGAAATATTTTATGTTTCTTTTAATGTAACGAAATCAGGACAGCTCACGCCATCTTTGACACTTTTATGTAACTAAGGTTTAACTAATAATTAATCTACTTGCTATTTAAAGTACTTGTTTATAATTTTCAAATTTATTACAAGTATTATTCTACTTCTATGCCAGAGTTATTTTGAATAATATTAACCATCCAGAAAAATTAGCTTTACTTCTAACGACCTATCGCCATCTGTAACTCTTTCGCAGTACTAAAGTTTAAAGGTTTTAACAACAGATATATAACTCTTAGAAAAGCTCAATTTTGATGTTAAATGTGAAGGCTAAAAGTTATACGGGAAATATCCTACAAGTTTAAATGTACAAAAATCAGGATAGGTAACGCCATCTATGATACTTTTGTGCAACTAAAGTGATGAGATTCAATTTCTCACTACACCAACAAAAGGTCAAGTACATACACTTACAAAATATCAATCTCGATGCATAATCGACTGTTTACTGTATGCAGACGATCTAAAACTCGTATTTGGTGTGAAGAAAGGGGCTAGCTGCGAGCCGTTGCAGGATGACATCAATGCTGTTTACCGATGGAGTATCGCAAACAAATTACATTTTAATGTAGACAAATGTTGCGTCATGACATATAGTCGTGCTGAGGCGCCTATGCATACCCAGTACTTGTTAGAATCGCAAATTTTGAGGCGCGTTTCGACCGTCAAGGATCTTGGTGTTATTTTTGACACCAGACTTAAATTTCATGATCATGCCAGGAATTTAGCCACAGAATGTTTTAAAAAGCTAGGTTTTATCACAAGGAATGCACGCGATTTTAATGATCAAAGAGCCATTAAACTGCTCTACACATCTCTTATAAGAAGTAAACTTGAAGCGGCATCGATTATTTGGAGCCCCTATGAATCTACTTACTCTTTAAAAAAATGGTTTGAATAAATAAATAATGTCAAGGCTCTAGCTCTAAGGGATCCTTTAAGTTTATTTCAATGTTAAGAAACCAGGACAGCTAACGCCACCTATGAGACTTTTGTGTAACTAAGGAGTGGAGGAAAAACTTGACTTAATTTTTGAATCCAAAAATTTATATTTTTTAGATTATTTATTACGGGTAACATAGTACCTACTTGAATGCCAAAATTCAAAACTCCTGCTCAACTGAGAACTGCCATAATACTGTTATATGCACCTTAAAAGTATGGTCGTAATAAACATCAATGGATTTTTACAACTTAGAAACGATCCAGGTGTTTTTAATATTATTAATTTACCGTGTAGAAAAGTTAGCAAATTAGTTACAACACCTGTTGTTTGTAAACTAACAAGAACAGCTAACGCCATCTGTGGTTCTTTCGCGTAACTAAAGCTTAGAGATTCAATTTGGTCCTAGCTATAAATGTATAATTTTTATATTTATGTGCTTATGTTATATCTACGGTTACCTATTACTACAGTTTACAATAGATGAGTAATGATTGTCTACTTATTAAATGGTACTTCAAAGATACAAATATACAAAACAATGCCATCGAAGCCACTATATTATAAATAGAAAAGTTGTGTGATTGTGTGTGTGCGTGTGAATGAGTATGTCCGTGATTTTAAATGCTAAAACGGCTAAACGGATTTTGATGAAATTTGGAATGGGGATAACCTGGAATCACACAAATCTCGAAAAAATGGAAAGTGGAGAGTTACTAATTTTACGAACGAAATCACGGGCATAACATACGGCTGTAAGATGTAAGTTTTATAATAATAGTAAATCAAAATAAATTTAGTGGTTTCTAATAGTGGGTTCTTTTGTAATAAAAAATCAACCGTGCGGTTGCCGGGTTAGAATAGTGCTACTCCATATCTTCCCGTGGAGGTCGTAAGAGGCGACTAAGGGAATAAGGGCTTGTAGTACTGTTAAGCGATGGGCTTGCAACCTGTCACTAAGGCACTGTTAAACTTCTTGGGTTGATTAAAAAGAATCATTTGATCATTGGAGTTGTTGGTATTTCTGTGGCTCTGCCTACCTCACTCTGGGAATGAAGGCGTGATGTTATGTATGTATGTACTTAAAAAAATGAGTGAAGGTGATCGTTGAGGGCGACGTCGTACCTGTGCAGGCTGTCGGTGTCGGAGTAGCGCTCGTCGCGCTCGGCGTCGGCGGCGGGGGCGGGGCTGCGGCGCGGGGAGCGCGGCGCCGACGCCGGCCCGCGCTCGCCGAACAGCGACAGCCCTGGGGGTGCAGTCCACACTTCCAATCATAGCCCATCAATTACAATACCTAAATTATTTATTGAACACCACATACAATAACAGCATGAAAAGCAAAATACAAATTAAATGTTATTAAGCGAGTCGATAGGCGGTCTTATCGCTACGTAGCGATTGCTTACAAAGAAGAGAAGTTAACCCCTTAACGCATAGCATAACAAAGTGAAACGCTGTCTATAAAGTACATTTGCAAATTTGAATATTGACAAAGCTACGAATCTTACTGCATCAATTATAAGTTTGAAATTTACTTCAAACGTACGTTTGATAATGAACTTTAAAGACATCATCGTTGTTTTCTTTTTTTCATTAATTATACTTCAAATCATCAAATAGGCTTCCTATGCGATAAGGTGTTAAAAAGAAACAGAAATAAAGTGGTAGGCGGTGCACTAAAATAACAAATGGAATATTAAGAAAAAAACCCAATCATCCAAATGACATAATAATAATAATTTATATATATAAAATAATAATTATAGTACGCCTAGAGAACAATGATGTTGATAATTATGAAATTATCTATGTCATTTCAATACATTTCTAACCCCACCAATTGATTAATCTATATCAATATTAGAGGGACAATGGCAGTGGATAAGCAATATTTTTATCTTATAGTTAGGCTGACTAGGTTAGTTATAGTCTACAAGGATCGTTAACTGCGAGCGAAATCCATTGAAATGACGTATGACAACCAGTTAGGGATGGCGATGGTTCTAAATTGATGAACTAAAATAATACAAATAAATATAACTGAACAGAATCTGAATCTCAGTGTAAAGTTATTATTACAGTTAAATGGTAAATTTTTGTATTGTATTTTCAATTTTTATCCAAAACTCTCCAAATTTTTCACTTGGGACAGTGAGTAATAATTTTCGCAAATACGATGGCGAAACAACACAAATAATACAATCAGCCTTGCAGTTACCTGAAAAAAAAAAGACTTAATTGCTTGTAATCCCACAAATCTAAAGTTTTTATGGAGATCGAAAAATATTACTTCGTTTCTGACAAACAAAATAATTAAATTAAATAATGCAGTCCTTTTATGTGCAGTAGTTTCTGATTAGCGGCCTATTTTGATGACTAACAGTTGCATTACGTATTTGCTGTCAATAAATCAGGGCAGGCTACATAGTTTAGATTACCTCGATGATCAAGGTTGCATTGAAATTTTGCAAACACAACCAGTACTTGACGGAGTCACATTGACAATCATGACAAGAACATACCTACTAGTTTGTAAATTTATCTATTGACAATATATTTATCAATTCCAAGAAGTTTTAGTTTAATGTCATAGATAGCACTTATTACTTATTAGTGTCTAGGTGACCTAGACAATGATAAGTATAATATAATGATATTAATGATAAATAAACACATTCCTCCATACATATGAATAAGTAGCATAACTGACGATTCGAAAGTGCTTGTTTCTAAGCCTACTCAATAAATAATTTTTGCCTTTGACTTGACTTGACTGGGTAGCAACCCTAGTACTTCAATGAATTTCGCTCGCAGTTAACGATCCTTGGTTATAGTACATTGTTTGCCGAGGGTAGAAAATACCCCATTTATGGACGAGTCATATAGAGGGCCTCGTGAGGCTCTCTAGTATACAAGTCCACAAAGTGCACCTTATGCCGAGACAGGCATAGGCGAAGAAATAAGGCATTATTTTTGTTATTTGCTTACGTAATTACTAAATAAGTAGTATGAAATAGGCCATAATATTTTTGCTTTGTATGAAAATGTGAACAAAAGTGATGTTTTCTGACCCCAAACAAGGCCAAAAAGGTTCATATTTTCGAACAGTGTCGAAACAAGATATTTTATTCAATGTAAGTAGTAAGTATATTGAAATTTTAAAGCAAATTAAAACATGCGATTATTTAATTATTCCAACAACCTTTTAAATCCTCTACGCACACAGGGGTTTTATTAGCTTTAAATGGGTCTTTCTATGGCAGCCTAGCTGCCAAATAGATGAGCTGAATCAGTCATGTGTTTAGCTAAATTTAATAAAAGTAGCGTGGCAGGAGCCTTGGGCTGACCTTGGAACATCTCCTTGACCTTCTCGCCGGTGTCGTGGAACAGCGCGTCCAGCGAGGGCCGCCGCCCCTTGTCCAGCTCCGCGCGCAGCGCCGCGCTGCGGTCCACCGACCTGCTGCACCACACACCTACATCACTCACTACTACTGACCACCGCATTAATAAACTGACATACTCATCTGAAGCCGATTCAGAACTGACACTTTTTATGACTTGACATTTACTTTACCGCATTTTTCCCATTCAAAATTAATTCTCATTCAAGTGACACTAGCAACATACGGTGTGTCTTGGATAAGGTGCACAAACGAATAGGGATGAAACTAGATGTAAATTCACCAAAAAAAAAAAAGGTTTTAAAAAATGCAGCCAACCTTATCGGAACAATGTGAAATATCTCGCCTCATATGAGATCTATTGAGATGAAATAAACAGTTTTTTAATCCGAAAGCATTTCCTGTGTCAATTAAATGAATCAATAAACTAAAAAATACGCCGCTATATTTGTTTATTGGGAGTACTGCTTTGATAACGAAAAGCTGTCTCACTCTCAGCAATGATGTTTCTTTGTAGAGTAAGTCAGTTGCGCCACTGCCCCAGACTGCTGCGGAGTGTTGCAAGATGCAGATGCATAATCCGTCATATACACGCAATAATATATCACATCTACAGGAGAGCACTCGCGTAATATATTTTCTAATTTTAAAATATTTACTTATTTATTTCTTATTATTATTTCGCTAACAGACACTGGCTCTTTATTCTGCTGTCTCATCCTCACGTGTGTCACTTTGGCGACACTGAAAACCAGCGTCGCCGTTGTTGCCGTGACACAGTGCTGAGTGGTGTCAATTGCGATATCGCAGGACCACTCATGGCAACATTATGCTAAAATTGTTTTATTTTTTAATATTATTTTTTCTTTATTTTGTAGTTTGTGGCCATTATTTTTATCATGCATAATCTTTGAACAGTTTTATCTTTCTTGTGATCGTCGAATATATGTTTCTTTTTCTATTCTGAGGGATCCTATCATGTCATAACCAATGTTTCACAAATGATTCATCTCACAAACATATCATTTGACAACCCGCGTTTTTTTTCCAAAAATGTAAATAATTCTGAATTTATTTCAGGACTGTCGTGTAGAACCTTATAGGTTAGGTTAGGTTAGTTTTATAAAAACCTTGAATTATTTGTAGTTACAGAAAAAAAAGCGGGTTCGCAAATGAATAGGTTGCGAAACGATTCATTTCTTAAAGATTTGTCGGCGAACAGGCAGAAAACCCTATTTTGAACACATAAATCTCCCCTCTCTGACTCCTCTTGAGAGTGCTGCGGTGCGTTGCTTAAATGACAGGTGCTAGTATACTAGTATAATGTTATTAGGCATAGAGTATAAATACGTGAGCGCTACGAGCGCGCATCATTGCTCTATGGAAGTTTCCCGACATTAAAGCAATAGTCGCATGCGTGGGGCCTGACCGGATGATGCGGCGCGGCGAGGCGGCCGACACCTTGGCCTCGGGCGGGCTGGGCGGCGACGGCTGCGAGGGCGACGAGCGCGCGCGCAGCGAACACTTCTCGAAGCTCACCTGCAGACGTCACACATGATTCAAGATTAACTTCATTCAAATTACATTGACTACAAATCTGCCGTTCAAAACGAAAAGTATAAGAGTATGAAGTTCACATGCGCGTCCCGACGCAAAATGTATGATTAAAAATTATAATATTGGTATGATGGATATTACAAAATTCGTTAATTACTTTAAATTGCCCACCATTCTGTCAGTATTATGTCTTTGTTATGCACTCTTGCTTTTTTCTTCTCTCACGTTAGCCATCGTTATTCCTTGGGTGTCTTGTCACACTTTCGTCAGTGTTGACAGTGTCTTAAACAATAAAATACAATTTACCTCGGGATCCTCGTTTATTTCATCAAAGTTACTTACTTTAGACATCGTTATCACAAGCATCACCAAAACTCACAATTTCGGATAGCACTGCTTCTACACCATTATCACATGCGTCATCATTGTCATCAACTAAGTCGATGTCATGTTTACAACCTCAGGGTTCGATTAGTCCGGATCGATCAATTTTTTGTCAGTATTTTAAGCAATAAATCCCTTCTGGAATCCTCACTCTTTTCTTTATAATTACACACTTAAAGTTGCCCAGATTTTGGATTAACACTTCTCCTACACCGTTACCGCATGCGTCACCAACTAGGTCGATGTCATGTTTACCTCCTCAGGGCTCGATTAGTCCAGAGCCATCAAATATTTTGTCAGTCTTTTAAGCAATAAAACCGTACTGGAATCCAAAGTCATTTTTTCAAAATTAATGATTTAATGTTACTCAGAGTTTGGGAAAGCACTGCTCCTACACGGCCAAAAGCGTCAATAACTAAGTCGATGTCATGTTTACCTCCTCAGAGCTTTATTAGTCCAGGTCGATCAATTTTTTGACAGTGCTTTGAGCAATAAACCCCGCCTGGAATCCTCACTCCTTTCTTTATAATTACACACTTAAACTTAGTCAAATTTTGGGATATAACTGCTCCTACACCGTTACCGTATGCGTCACCAACTAAGTCAATGTCATGTTTACCTCCTCAGGGCTCGATTATTCCAGGTCAGCCGATTTTTTGTCAGAGTGTTAAGTAATTATTTCCCTCCTGGAATCATCAACCGTTCCTTTAAAATAGCTTAACTTAAAATTACTCAAAGTTTGGGTTAACACCGCTCCCTTACCGATAATTCATGCGTCACCAACTAGGTCTATGTCATGTTTACCTCTTCAGAGCTCGATTAGTCCAGAGCGATCAATGTTTGATCAGTGCTTTGAGCAATAAACACCTGCTCATTCTTTTCTTTATAATTACACACTTATACTTAATCAGATTTTGGGTGAACACTGCTCCTAGACCGTTACCGCATGCGTCACCAACTAGGTCGATGTCATGTTTACCTCCTCGGGGCTGGAGTAGTCCAGGTCGATGTCGGTCCAGGTGTCGTCGCGCGCGCCGGGCCGCTCGGCGGCGGCGCGCCGCAGCCACTCGCGCACGGAGGCGTCGGCGCTGTGGTCGCACAGCTCCTCCAGCGCGCCCTCGGTGCCCGCCGAGCTGCCCAGCTCGGTGATCGTCGACGCGCGGTCCATTTCCGGAACTACATTTCCATTTCCCGTATTAGTTACATGACTGCCGAGAATTATCTTGCATGACATGGTTCGAAATTCAATTCAAATATATAATACAAAAAAAAAATACAATTTAGAAGACCATTTGTATATATATATATATATAATGTATTTATGTATGGTTCTTTGTTCTCTCGTAGAGTCGATAGATTCGTCTTAACGTCGCAAGTATCAAGTGTCATTGGGTATAGTTAAATTAAAACAAAAATCAATAAAGTTAAACAAAAATATATAGTAACTAATGTTAGTTTACATGTGTAGAGACAACATAATCAAAACATGCAGTCGGCTTTTCAAAACTTGTTTTTTTTAGCCTTGTTTCGTATTAACTTCAGTTCAACTCACCGTTCCTATTGGACTGCCGCCGCGACCGGTGCTTATGGATCTCGTCGGAGATGCGCTCCAGGTTCCTCAGGGCCGAGGAGTACTGCTGCTTCGCCTCGCAGACCTGCTCCTCCAGGGTCTGGATGCGCGCCTTTTGGCCCTCCAGCGCGGCGTTGATCCGGGCTTTCTCTTCGAAATACGGTCTGGCGAGGTTAAACGCAAATGAACACACAGGCCACCAGTGGCCCGGTTCACGAAGCTACAAGTTACAAATTACTAGCAAAAGGACTTAGAAAGAGACTTCCGCTTGTAATTTGTAACTTGTAGCTTTCACAGAGCTTTGTGAAACGGGCCTCAGATGATAAGAGAACTGGGTGGATATTTTAAATTGCAAGATTGTGTAAGCGTTGTCATTAAGGTGGGTACGAATTAGAGCAGCCTCGGATTAAGGCACGCACGGCTCGCGTATTTTGCTCTGCTTCGTCCGCGCTCACGCGCTGTGCGCGAGCAACGCGCGAGTGCATTTGAGCACGGTCTCTTGACCATGCTCAAAGGCGCCTCGGTGTGCGTGCTTCTCGTAATTTGGACGTGTATCTGAGCGTGCCGCGGGAAGAGCGACAAGTTCTAACTTGTCTGTGGGCGAGGCACATACAAATTTGGTAAAGTTGCTGAGCCGTTCCACCACCGAGGCAATTACTTCTTCTTTTTGTTAATAATTCGACGATAAACGCAGCCGCGGCTGTCATCGTGTCCGACGGAATTTTAAAATGTCGGCTCGCGGCGAGCACGCTGCCTCACCCGCGCATGTTTATGTGCATCGATTTGGCTCGCGATCAGCTCGCGCGCGGGGTGAGCATGCCTCAGGCTGTGCCGCTCAGAGTCGTACCCAGCTTTAGATTAGTAGATATTTTAAAGAGAAATAAATATCAGGGGACAATCTCGCACAAAGTGACCAAGCCCCAAACTAGGCTCTAGGCTTGTAGACCACGATTAACTTATTTTTATAGAGAAATACATACTAAACATAGAAAGCATACAAGACCAAAAACAAATACTTGCGCCCAGCCAGCACACCGGGAATTGAACTAGGCTAAACGCGTCGTTAAAAGTAAAATGAAACACCAAACCCCCAATGTTTTCTTTAAAATAATTCATTATAATATTTATAATACAAGTGTGCTAAGTTAACGTCGTGTAATGGACCGGGAATGTAATGAACGTTCTTTATACACTTGCGAGTAAAAATAATACAATCTAATGATTTTTCGCGTTACATTTTAAAAATTAGTACATTACTACAAAGGCCGGGAAATAGGGCGTTGCGGGCCGAGTATGCGCTACATACGAGTCCAGCAACCGCCCTTCCCGGCCGAGGCTTGTGTAGTGCTTTTCTCCAACAATGCGAGAAAATTATTACAAAATTGGTTATTTATATTTTGAGCACAGTACCAAAATTAACTTCGAAAAGAAATCATTGCCAACACCAGCATCATAACGCACATTTAAATTTAAAATAGGTACGACATTGTGTAAAACTGAAATATACTATTAAATAAAGTCACAAAATTGAACTCTAATAAAATTTGAATAAGTTAAAATTATTAAAAAGAACTCCAACTTATATGCTATAAAAGTAAAATAACACGGAAGAACTTTGATTGTACCAGTGCTCAGCTGATTGGAGTTAGTTTTCCCAGTCCAAACATGGTTATAAAAAGTAAAAAACGCGGCACGAATTGAAATTCCATACATTTTCCGCGGCCGCTGCCATTGGTAAATAATAACTTTTTTATTATTTGGCCGTGGCCTGGAACACTAAACTTTGCGGACAGTTTTTACAACAGTTAAGGTTAACAATTCCGAGGATGTAGGAGAAAAAAATATTATTTATTATATATTCAACTAAGACAGTTTGTTCTAGTATAAGTCGTAAAAAAAACTTAAATGTTATGCTTCTCAAATGTTATGTTAAAAACATTAGTGCGGTAATGTAAAGTAAAATTCACACATGTGTTACTATATGCAGTGTTTTGACCCTAAAAACTGACTGGGTTCATTCATTCCATTAATAAAAATACGTAAATTATTTCAAAAAGGAGCATGAAAACATGCAATAATACAACGCTCTGTCCACCAATACCGGAATGTTACAACGGCTTATTGTCAGTATCTACAGCACTCCAAATTATCCAAAGCCTTAACATTCAATAGGTATCATTCATTACTTATACCCTTGTTTATGGCATGAAGAAGGCAAAGGAGCACACGGGCACCTGGATGGTACGTGGGATTTGTGACCCATACATTTGCATTCTCAAAAACTAATATTTAGCCATTCTGGTGCTGTAAGCTTGGGAATGATCAAAATTAAATAAATTCCCAATCCGTTCCAAAATTATTGTGTGTAGGCTTCCTTTTTCGTGACAAATCCTTTGGATCGGTAACAAAAATGGAAATTCCAAAACCTTGGAACAAACAAAACAATATTAAAATTCTATCATTAGATTAAGCAAATGTTTTGAGAAATTGGCGTAAAATTACACACGCATTTTTTACTTAGAATAGTCATGCAAACTAAAATTAAACATGCAGAAGATAATAAATAAGTACCGTGGATGCGACTGCGGCGGCGCCGGCGCAGCGAGCCGCCACTACGCAAGCAGAAACAGCGCTATTTACAACACCGTGCATAGTTAGTGGAGATATAGCCGTCTCGCTCTTACGTGTGCGCCCGCGCTTTGGTAGAGCGGGGCAAGGATAGCGAAGCGATAGGCTAGTCTACAAAATATGTGACAAGTTGATGGGGGAATAAAACTTTAGACCATTAAAAGTATTAAATTCTAACAAACAAACTGCTTTTTGATACAGTGGGTAATTCCGCCACGTTTTTGGCGAGCAGTACGTCCTTTTCAAAGAAGTCCAAAATGCAAGAGTCGTATCGAGTAGCAAGCGGGAAAAATCAAGCAGTTGTTTCGTCCCATAAGGAGCAGAGTAGCATAAACTGTCACTTCAATTTGCTTTGTAAAGCGATGGCAGAAATCTGTTCTAGATTGTTCGATTTATTAATATAGTCTAATTTTAGGAATTGCTGAATAGAAACTTTGGAAAAAAAGTGTTTGTCGGTTATATGATAAGTTAAGAAGATAAAACAGAAAATTAGTAATGCCATAAAAGTGAAGATCAGGTGATGCAGTGCATTGAAACAAGGTGTAGGAATTTCTAGCTACTTTAAGTACAGATAGTTTGCAAATAACTAGCTAAATAAATGGAAATTTGATGCAACTATGACTACGAAAACTAATGATTTAGAGTAATAAGTACCAGAGGATAGTCCCACACAAATTACCTTTCAATTTTTAAGACGATGATCACAAAAATGTTCCTATTTTACCAAAATTCTGCACATTTCTAGGTAACAAAACGGACGGCGTCGCATTGCGTTGCATTTTTTTTGGGAGTATGTCGCTCTAATTTTTACCCCGAAAATTGCACAGTTCTCGAGGGAATAGCGATAGCTAACTTTTACGCGGTCAGAGTCGCGCGCAAAATCACATCTGTTTTTTTTTAATATGTTTCTATCAGATAAGAGCCTTTAAGTAGGTTTCTAGTGACGGAAGTTAACGTGTGTCATGTCATGTAAGCTGCATACTACTGTAGTGTACCTGGACTTGGCGATGTGTCGCTTGAGCCCGTTCTGCAGCTGCTGCACGAGCGCGGCGGCGGCGCGGTGCGCGGCGAGGCGCGTGCGCTGCGCGACCGTCGCCGACGCGCGCTCGCACTCCGCCTGCGCACTCCACTTTCATTACCTCCAACCTTTTCTGGCCTAGGTTATTAAATAAAAAACATCTGCTCCATACAAACTTTGAGAGCCGAAATGTATGGAACAGCTGGTTTTTTTTTTTCGCGATTTGGACGTTGGTCCCATAATAAAAGTTGATGAGTATGACCTACAGAGTTAGTCATTGAAGTTCGTCCAACCCTCTGCCGAACACGCTGTAGAACTTTACGAACATTCATACACCAGGAACCCAATTCTCGTGACTTCGAGATGACTTATCATACGAAATGAACTGTCAACTGCGTATTTTCTGCGGACCTTTTTACCTACCATTTTAAAAGAAGTTATTGCTCGCTTTTTGAATAGAGATGGGCCGAATATTCGGTATTCGGTATGTTCGACAAGTTTTTAATGTTCTTATTCGGCCTAGTAGTTCGGTTACATTGCCGGTTATTTACCGAATAAACAAAGTAAATAACGAGACATCCTATTTCAGCATTCTAAGCAACTACCAAAAAGAGATAAATGGGTGAATCAACTTTTAAAGTCCTCCTTTTCTACACGCTAATAAAAACTTACTAGAATATGTGAGATTGATAATAGTTTACACATGTTAAAATTAGATAATCAGATTTTCGGATCTCACCATTCATAATCATAAACCAATTCTATAATTTTGTAAAAACATGGTAACGCAGTGGAAAATGCACGTTTTTCATATAAAACCCGGGGACAACGTCGTCCCCTGCGTTACCTGATATATTTGTGTAAATCATAGAAGAATTTTTAAAATTGTCAGCTAGAAAGTAAGTTTAATTGTCTGACTTATTCAATATATTGACCACATCAAAAAAAAAATTGCATTCTACCAAATTAAGGTGACATAGTGAGACATGTCGAAAATTGGGGAGTACCTTAAAAGTTGATTCACCCAAATATGCGTCAAAATAGTTGTTTTAATTAATTAAGTTTTATTAAAGCAGACCTGTCAAAACCTGTGTCTAGCGATTCGGCTCAACCCAATATTTTTTTTTTTTTAAATTTATTTTCAAGAAAATATAGGTACATTTTATTTATATATAAATTCGCCAAACATAGTGTTTATTGGCGAAGTACTGCACTCACTTTCACATTTGACATGTACCCAAAACTGTTTTACCCGTTTCCCATAGATAGACATGCCATCACATATCCATCCATAGAAAACACATAAATTTATAAAATAACTTATAACTATATGTCTAATGTATCAGTACTTTAAAGATCATTCGAGCATTGTGTTTCCCTCGCTGACCTTGCTACCCACTACAACTTTGATGATTTTAAGTTGTATCTAATAGCAACTTTTTTAACCTAATTTTAAAACTATTTCTACTAATACATTCATCCTCTGAAAAAATTAGATTAAATATTCGCGGTGTTATGTAACTACGCATTCTTTTTCCGTAATAGTTGTTGGCCACGGGTTCCACGTACCTCCGCTGCGTCGTGGCCCTCAGAGCGCGGGCGTGGGCTCTAGGGGTTTTAAATTCGAAACTATTAAACTGCTCTGTTGCTATTTGGTACCTCACTTTCTCGTGCACTGGCAGAATGCTTAGCTTTCTAAATAATGGTAAGTAATTTTTGTTACAACTTTCTTTCGTTTTATTATCTACTATATTTTTTAAAATTCTAATTTGTAAGTTTAATACCCTGTCTAAATAGGTTTTAAACGTACGTCCGTAAGCTGTGATTCCATAACCAATAACTGCGTCTGCCAATGCATGATAGATCATACACAGTATTTTCTTAGTAACTACATTTTTTAGACTTATAATTTTATAAAGTATTGATCTTAACTTATTACACAGTGTATCTATATGAATTTTCCAATTCATACATTTGTCTATAGTAAGACCTAAATATTTATATTTATCCACAGTTTCTAAGCTTTTACAACTACAAGCGTGCTTATGGGAATGCAAACAATCATACGTATGTCCTACAATCCTTATTGGTTCATAGCGTTTTTTTAAGAAGGGGGAGCTTATTACCATACACTTTGTTTTTTCCATATTTAACAATAGACCATTGTCGTGTGACCATTTTATTACGTTTTCAAAGTCTTCCTGTATTTTCTTTTCTACACTTTCAATATCTTTATCCGCATAAAGTAGGCATGTGTCATCAGCATACATAAACACAGAACAGTTCCGCACCACATTTGCAAGACTGTTTACATGCATAATGTACCCTATCGGGCCGTAGACGGATCCGGTCGGGACACCGCTCAGTATCTCTGCCGCTGCGCCTCCGACTCCGTCGACCGACACGCGCAGGGTGCGCTTCGACAAGTAACTGCGGAACCATTCCAGCATTGGACCACGAACACCGCACTCGCTCATAGCTTGCAGCAGTTGTTCGTGGTCCAATGTGTCAAATGCTCGGTTCGGTAAGAGCTGAACCGAATTTTAGGCCGAATATAAATATATACGCCGAATATATTTTGGTATTCGGCAAAGTCCGCATTCGGCCCATCTCTAGTTTCGAAGGTGTTTTTTTTAGACATTTTTGTTAGAACACACGCAAAAAGAGCGAGACATATGTTTTAATAGTTCCCTTAACCCATTCCTAACCTACGAAGGAACACTACAAATAGGTTAATCCAAGGTAATGGGTGTGAGGAGTGACCTGGTTGACGCGGTGCGTGGCGTGGTTGAGCATCTCCTGCCAGGCGGGGTCCAGGGTGACGCCGCCCTCGGAGCCCTCGGCGAGGCGCGCCAGCCCCTGCTCCGCCAGGAACACCATCTCGCGCGCGGCGGCGTGCGCGCTGTTCGCTTTGTCGTAGGTGATGGTGGCCGCTTGCAGATCTTGGGATGTCTGGTGGCAATATTTTAGTTAGTAATATGGATACATCATATTTTAACAGTATATGGGCAATCAATCGTTTTAGAAACAGGCCTAAAGTCCCACGGTAGCCCTCGTCAACCGACAGCGAGGCCGGTCTTGCTGTGGCGTACCGTGAGAAACGACGTCACGTTCAAAAAGACAATATTGTTTATAGCTCGTTCGCTTAGATAGTGTCGTCGCCTTTGTGCCGCGCCGCCTTGGCACGTGCCGCCTGTTGTCAAAGGATGCCGCCGCGTAAACAAAGAATGCGAGCGGCGTACCCGCAAGGGAATTTGGCAGTTTCAAATTAAATTCGTTATAAATTTGTTACAATAACCACAAGTCTGCCCTCATAAGTTAATAGGCTGTATCTCAAATTCAATAGCCAAAGCAGATTCAATCCTCTCCCGTTAGTAATATGTGAGATACTGCCATTTGTAGTAGCAGGGCAGAAGTGAATGCGAATGATCTATAACTACATAGTGGAATAGAGGCAATGTGTATGTATGTATATAAACTCTTTATTGCACATAAACAATAACAAGACATGTTTGCATCAATATAGATAATGTACATAGGCGAACTTATCCCATATGGGATATCTTCCAGTTAACCTTGGAATAGAATAAGCAAGGACAATGCAAGAGGATAGACATAATTAACAAATTAACAGAAAATTACAAATAGTACATTATGTACATCTGAGAAGCAGGTAAGAAAAAAGATTTAATATATTATAATCCTGAGATAATCCTGAGGCGCACCACACTACAAACAGCAAGATTTTTGCTAATGGAAATTCATATCTAGCAGCAAGGAAATAAAGTTCAAATACATTAGCTCTATAACGCCAATTTCAATTTTTAAACACTGAATAATGGAGTTTATTCCTATTACGATGTAGTTTGAATTAAATTGCCTTGATTATGTACATCCTAATAGGTACACAACGGGCCTTACGAGATTAAATCCTACAACACAGCTAAGGATCAACACTCCAACTCATTTTGTTGATTTAGCCATAACTTGTTGATGTGACTTCCGTACTATAATATATTCTTCTGTGGCGACTCACAATATTAGCTCTAAACCGTGCCTCATAGTAGGGCCGGGCCTTGTGCACGCTGGTGCCCAGCTTCTTGGTGAGCTGCTGGATGCGCAGGTGGCCCTCAGCGAGTAGCCGACGGAAGCCCAGTCGCGCCTCGTCCAACTCCACCTCCAGCCGGTTGATCTCATCCGTCGCAGTGTTCAGACGCTCTAGCTCAATCTGCCGAATATTTAAATCTCGGTTACCTATCACAACTTCGAAAAATGTTTGACCGAATTTTGGTTCGACAAATACTTTTCGTCAATTATGGTTTGGGTTTTTTTACGTTTGGCCGAATGATCATTTCGAATAGTTTTATTTATTCATTACTTGTTTTGATTTTTTAACGATTTGACAAATTATCTATGCCTCATTACTGGTTTCGGCGTATCAACAGTTGTCCAATGTAATGCTTTGTCTATTTGTCTTTTTCCTATTTCTGATTTTACCTTAGTATTCTTTGCCCAATATTACGGCTCGATCTTTGCATTGTCTGGATAAATTATACTTAAGCAAGTTTTTCGGGGCAGAAAAAAAATAACCTCGAAAGCCAAGGCGGGAGCAAAGCTCCCGCCTTGGCCTTCTAACCTAACCTATCTGAGTCGGTTCTGCCCTGACTCGTCTTGCTCGTTGCATTTTGTAGATAGTTGAAACTAATTACAAGCAAGATTTTTTGGCCGAAATGAATATTTGACGTAACGTAGCAAAATCTATATGTAACATTGATGAAGTGAAAAATGGGTTAAGAAACAAAATACAAAACGATCCACAGGCTAGTTGTAGCATTGGTGTAATGAAAAATGGGCTTTGAAATAAAATACGTAACAATACATAGGGTACGTGACTACAAGGAGAAAAGTTGCTTGGACTAACGAACCATTTACTTAAAGTCAAATGGTGAAATAAAAAAATGACGAATCGTGCCATCGGAGAAACGATAAAAAACGAAATGTTTTCGGTCAAATGAAATTCGGTCAAAAACTTTTCGAGGTTGCGATAGGTTACCTTAAATCTCTGATCGTAAGTGCATTGGAGGCCAACATATATATATGCAATCTCGAGACAGCAATCTAAGGACTGAAAATGTATTGCACACTTAAGGTCCAAGATGGAATGCCGCTCTTCTAGTCATTTACAGATAAAGATCAGAAAATGATATCCCAAGGAATAAAAATAAAATCAATGTGTTTGAAGTAAGGTAGTGACGCCAGTACTCGACAAAGGATCAATGTTCGACACTGACCTCATTCAAAGAAGATAAAAGACATTCATTTGTTTTGCAACAATCAATTTATAACCCTATGATCATTGAATTAAAAGCTTCTGTCCATGATTGATGCATGTCAGCTAAAACCATCGAACACCTGTGTTGTTAACTTAATTTTAATTTATGGTGAATGAGTATTCATGTAACAGGAACTGGTACCTGGTTATTACGAAATAATCATTGTTTAAATTACGACATTGGGACAAAGAGTACATAAATTATATCAGTAATAATTAGGAAAGTCTCAAGTTTTTATGAACCCTTTTTATTTTCCTTTTAGATCAAAAACAATCTTTCATAAAATTATTCCTTTTAATTAAATTTTAATGGTAATTAACAAACCTGTTCACGAATTTAGCATGCTGACACTCTTACATGATATAGAAGATGATTTGGAAACAGAACATAAAAAAACACCTACAGTCATTCTAAATTTAAAATTACCTATCTTGCAATTAACAGCTCAAACAACTTCTGAATAATTTCTTAGTAGGTATTTAGCTTTGAATTAAATATAATATACTAACATTCTACTCACAAATAGTATATAACATTTAATTCAGTAAACAGGATTTTGAAACAAGACATAGGTAGATTTAGAATTAATAGAAAAAAATATTTGCCATTTTAGAAACAAACAATTAATTATTTGTATATAAATAAACTTTCCTTTACTTGGCTCTTGTTGTATTCTCACGTACCTATTAATCACTATTATTGGATAAATTAAAAGTTAAGAGAGAAAAAACTTTTACCAAGTAATTAAATGAATTGTCATTTTTAACCAATAAACATAATCTTAAAAAAAAATTTTTCTTTAAAAGTTGTTTATAGTTGATATACTCAGAATGATCTCACAATTTATTAAAGGCAAAATATCGCAAACAAAACTAAATATTTAATAAACATTGGCGTACGTAAAACAATCAAACATCTACAAATTGTTATCGAGTGATTGCAATTGGTGCCTTCCGTAGACGTTCAAGATCCTATGGACCTTATCCTGACTCCGTAACACTTGGTTACCTTCAGTAATATCGATTACCAGTACCTGCACTCTAGGGTCCAGAGTTTCTGAGCATTCTGCCGCGCTATCGTTCATGTTTCTCTCAGACAGTAGGCATTTTCCACAAAGTTACATTCATAATAGACCCTTTTTCACGTTGTATTGCTTTGTTTCCTTATTTATTGTAGGTACGGCATTTGCCAGTCAGTTAGAGCAAATTTCCGTACCGTAACCCCATGAACCCAAGGGCGACGTTTGTCATTCTAGTCGAACGTCAGACTGACATTTCTTTTATTGGAACGCGAGCATTTTCTATGGTTTTTACAGTACCCGAAATGGTTTTTCCTGACTGACACTTTCGTTAATATCACGTGATTGGCTAAATACTTTTCAAGAATTTATTTCACCCTATGAATACGCAACAAAAGCGTTCACCGTTTAATGCTGATTGGTAGAACTAACTGACAACATAATTTAAAAACAAAGTTGGATTTGTCATCACATACACTACACTACACAGATTGACGTGAGCTTACCGTTGTGAGAGTACTTGTTTCATAGTTTTCTAACTAGAAAAATGGTATTTAATGCGTATACATGTTGTATTTTAGTTCTATTCGCAGAGTTTCTAATGTATTGTTAAATTGCAGGCTACTGAAGTTGAAGAAACCATCAAGCGGATCCAAGCCCATAAAGGAGTTATGGGTGTGATCATTGTGAACCATGAAGGTTTGGTCGATTTTATCATATCTCTATAGTTACTTTCGAATTGAAATGGTTTCTTTGTTCAATATGATGTAATCACTTTAACACTATAAATATAAATTACACTGTGAACAAAGTCTCTCAACATCTTTTAGACTGTGTACCTATATATTTCAGGTATACCCATAAAGAGCTCCCTGGATAACGCTACTTCGGTGTTATATTCGGGTCTTATTGGACAACTGACAGAAAAAGCGAAGAATGTGGTCAGGGAAATGGTAAGTCAACTTTCCTAAATTACGTTATGACCAGTGTCCCCTTGAGCGACAATGGGGTAGCCACTGTAGCTAGGAGCAAACCACCTGTGTACCTCTTTGCTTTATTATATTAACCAGACTGGGTTAAGACTCTATATCTAAACTACAGAATGATTTGGGTTTAAAACTCTGTACAAAATGGGCCCAAACCTAATGTAACCAAATCAATCTGTGGTTTAGTTGGGAGCTGCCTTATGGCCGAACCCTATATTCAAACCATGGACAGATAGCCTTACTTCAGATAAAAATTTGACACATTTTATATGGGCAAATGTCAAATTTCAACCTGAAGTAAGCCTTATCTATCTGTGGTTTGAATATAGTTGGCTCCAAAAAGTTGGGTATGCCAAATCACACATTTTATGTGTGGTTAACTATGCTCAACTTCGGTGCCCAACATTATATGGCTTGTCCCACAATATTAGTAAAAAGGGATTTATACTATTAAGATACATTCCCCCTTTTTTGTTGTTTATTTATTTATTTAATCTTTATTGCAAAAAACAAGTACAAATGGCGGACCTAATGCTAATGTTTAGTGGTTGCCTTTCTTTTTATTTATCTAGTTTATTATTTTGTTCCTATCTGAATAGTGATGTAGGGATCCTTTCCAATTTTGTTCCATTTAGTACAAGTAGAATAGGGTTAGAATTGTGCTACTCCATATCTTCCCATGGATGTTGTAAGAGGCAACTTAGGGATTTAGGGCTTGTAGTACTGTTAGGCGATGGGCTTGCAACCTGTCACTAATTAATACTCTGGTAAACATCTTAGCCTGGTTGTGCAAAAGGTGGTTACAAGATTACCAACAGGTCCTTTTGGAGTTGTTGGTATTTCTGTAGAGGTAGAGCTAACTAATAATAATGTAAAAGTTTTTCAGTTCAAAAAAAAATCCATGCAAAATGACAACTGGTTCAACTGTTTTTCATGCCAGATTAACACTATTCATACATTATTTTGATATTTTGCAATATATTGCACTCAATGGGCCAAAGTGATGTCTGTTCCTAATATTCAAAACGCCAATAGATTTATGTACTTTAGGGTTCAAATTTGTCATTTTGCATATTGAACTAAATAATTTTATTTAAAATAAACCTGGGCTGGCATTCTACACGGTAATAGCGATATCGTATTTGACGCGTTTCCGTTTTGTCAACATTTTCATAACTCTTTATGTCATTTACAATAATGGCGACTGTGACATAAACGATTCTAAAACACGTCAAACGCGATATCATTATAACGCAGTGGAATAGAGGCCCTGATCTATCTACAGTATATTTGGAACAGATATTAGCCATAATCATGGTAGTTTTTATAAACAGGGGGATATATCTTATACATACTTTCTTTCCAGGATTCTTCAAACGACTTGACATTCTTGCGTGTGAGGAGTAAGCGCCATGAGATCCTGATAGCTCCAGACCGTGAATTCATACTCATAGTCATACAAAACACATCTGACTAATCACATCACTAGTTTTTAGTGTAATTGTCTAATTGTATAATCATCATCTAAACTTTATTTTATTTGTAGAGGGCAATTTAGCAACAGAAAGGTTTACAAGGATGTTTTGTATCTATATTGTAAAGTGCAATAGCCCTCATAAAGGCCTTCAGGTTAGTACTCACTTACTCGCAAGCTTTACCAACACTAACCCTGAACCAGAACCATTTTCAGCGCTCTTGCACTGGATGTATTTTTGGTAGTTGACAACAGTTTCATTGCTAACCAAGCAAAACGTACATATTTATTTTGTGTATACATACATATTTATATTGCACAAGATATTATCAGCTCACCCTAACTAGGTAACTAAAATTTCCTATAAATTTTCTTTCTGTAACTGAAAAAAATCTGGATGTTGGCATTAACCTTTTCAACGCCATGTCAAATACAAGACTTCACTCACATGCCAATGACAGCTTAAAACCAGAGCTAATGTCAACCTTGCCTCATAGACTCTTACTCTATTTAGGTCAATGCCCGTGGTCCATCTAATTAGTTTACCTTTGTGGATTGCGGGGACTAAACTGGTTAAAACCTATAGGTAGATTTAGGTTATGTTAGTTCTTCAGGGGCCCGAAGTGCCAAAATACCTCAGAAATAGGAACTCCGCGAAAGCGGAGCTCCGTCGACTCGGTTACGGTGTACTAAAATGTCCAGGTGGACCACGGGCAATGACCGGTCTATTTTGCGCTGTCAACCATGGACGGAAATATCCGTCAATGGCGTTGAATCAGTGGTGCGGATATATCCTTCAGTGGCGTTGGAAGGTACTGTTTGTCATGCACGGCAGCTACTTGTACAAATTTATTGACAAAGGCAAGACAAGCCGAGCAGCCGATTACGTCAAAAGCTGGCAACAACTTACTGAAGTGTACTCAACAGTCGAATCTACCTTAGCTGTGCAAAAGAGAGTTTATCAGTTGGAAACAATTTAAGTGGCCACCACCAAATCACAGCAGTGATTGGGTAAAATTTTATAGTGCAATTATTGTTAAATGCCTAGGAAAACAAAAAAAAACTTACATTGCTTACGAACATTTCAAAAAAAAGTTCATTAATTAAGGATGCTCTTTGATGTAAAATTTTATAGTGCAATTTACATCAAAGAGCATCCTTAATTAATAAACTTTTTTTTGAAATGTTTGTAAGCAATGTAAGTTTTTTTTGTTTTCCTAGGCATTTAACAATAATTTTAGGAAATAAGTTCAACTTAGTCTATTTACTTTTATGACATAAGTATAATAAAAGCTTTTTATGAACAAGGATGAAGTGTTTATATTTATATTTTGCGGTGTGACTGCACTTTAATTCCATCACGTTTCTTACACCGAATAAATGATTTTTATGCAAGTTTGCATTTGATTTTAAGGTAAAGATGTCCTATTCATGGTTAAACCATATTGCCGTTGAGTGGTAGTTTTTAACCCTTTTCCAGACCTTGCGTTGCCTAGTAAGGGTCCTTGCCTTGTGCCTTACAAGCAAGAAATTGAATAGAGCCACGAATTCGTAACTTCCTGAAGAATACTGATCCATGAAGTCATGTTTCAGGAAAGTTCAACTAAATTTGTGTCAAAATGTAGGTAGTTAAGTTCCAATTTTAATCGACATGAATGTGGTTGATGAAATTTACTATGCATGGAAAAGGGTTAAGGGACGTTTGCAAAAAAAATGTACATACTTAAGGGCTTTAATTAAAACAAAACTTAATTGATTCCTTTGTGTAACAAAAGTTACCCATATAGTTCGTATGACTAACTTTCGTTACACAGCCTTTAACTGTTTTTTTTTTTAAATCGACCCCTAAATCAACCGCCGTTACTGTCAAAAATGAGTAAAATAAAACGAACCAATCAAAACGAAAATCTTTCAAAACGTTGCCAATACAAAGAGGCGTAAAAAAAAACCGTTACACCGTGTAGAATAGAGGCCCTGCGAAACACCTCAGCGGAAGTACCAACACATGTCTATTATATTATTATAGGAAATCCTATCATTTCATAACCAAAGTTTCACAACCCGCATTTTTTTCCGAAACTATAAATAATTCTAGATTTATTTCAGGACCATCGTGTAGAACCCTATAGGTTAGGTTAGTTTTATAATAACCCTGAAATATTTGTAGTTACAGAAAAAAGCGGGTTGGTAAGTGAATAGGTTGCAAAACGATGCATTTGTCAAAGATTTGTCAGCGAAAAGGCAGAGAACCCTATTATAGATATATAGAAACTCCGAAAATAATCAGGATACCTCCCAACTGTTACCACTGGTAATAGATTTCCCAGCCGTTGCCACTAAAGTGGATCGGTGGCAACACATTTTTATTCCCTACTTACCACTTAATTTAAATTTTAATATAATAATAACCACAAGTGAAAAAACCTTTTTCAATGTCTTTACAAGTTATTTAGTACAGTGCGCGAGACAGATCACATATTAATACACATTTCAAATATTGAAAGTAAGATTGATCGTTTTTTAAGTCAAAAACAAAAACAACCGCCACAATCAGCAACAAGTATACATTAAAATGTGTTTTTTTTCTTACATAATCTTTTAGGTAATACTTTCCTTCAGAAAATAAATAAAAATGTTAACTCCCTTTCCCATGTTACCAGCGGTAATCAAGATTCCCAGTAGTTTGTTCCCGGTGGGAATATGCTAAATAATCACCTATTCCCAAAATATCAGATTCCTAAACATAAATAAAACCTTAATTTAAATGTTACGTTTCCAGATTCCAGTAGGGATATTAACAATCTGGTATCACGGGAATGAAGTAATTGCAACCTGCTTTTAGCTGAAAACTCCTTTAAACTTAGCCAATAACTACCTCATTTAACTAGGTATCAATAAAAGAAACCTAGGAATTGTGTTCATATCTTTTACCAGTGGTAACTAATGGGAATAAAATTTCCCAACTGTTACCACTAACTACTGGGTTTTTTTCCCCAACCAGTAGTTATCACGAAATATTTTAGTGGTAACAAATGGGGAATAATATTCCCAGTTGTTACCACAGAGTACTTTAGTTTTAAAAGGCGAGATTTTTTTTATCACAGCTGTTACGTATTAACAAATCAGTGGTAACCGGTCAGAATAACCCGTCCAAATCAGTCCATCTCATCCGTAAGGGGGCTACGATGCTAAGACAGTTACAAACGTTAAACACCAATGTTCCGCGTTGAAGTATAAATAAACCTATGAATCGAGTAGGTAGTGTAAATTTTAATTGAGACGTGTTTTGTCAATAAAACTATACTGAATTAATAATTCGACTTAAATCTGCTAGTCTGCCCGCTCATGGGATTAGAGAACAGTGCGAAAGGTGATTATTGGAATGGGAACAGATGAGGCTAATAAAATAATTACCTTAAAATAAATGTACAACTTATACCAATTCCTGGTAGGTTCAGAAATAAAAATCATTATATGATAAATTAATTTATTATTTTCTAATAAAATTGCCATACTAATATAGTTCAACCAACTGTTTGTTTCAAATTAATTATATACTTACAAATGTACATTATAAATACTGTTGACATCAGTGAAAATCGGTTCAGCAGCTGTGTGCACGAGGGAACCAGACACCTCGCGATCATATTTTTCCCCTTTAAACTTCAACCACCAAGCGGTGATAAGTTTATTATACTTTTGAGAATTCCACCATGCGTCTCAGTATCGAGACCCGACGTTTAGTTGCTTATTATTATTATTAGGCATGCTTAGACAATCTCGGATACGTAAAAACCGGCCCACTTCCTAAAGCCAGGCGATATGATAAAATCAAAGTGGTCTGTTCCCTCTACTCGCAAGGAAGAACCTCACGCAGTGGGCTCTCCGGCTAGTTAATATATTTCTGAATACTGTGTACTCTAACGGCTAAGTATATAAATTTTAAATTTTCATTACCTTTCTCACTTACCTGATTCCTGGACCTTTGGAGTGTAATCTTCTGATTTAATTAATTTTGTTGTTTTAGTTTTCAGGAGCAGCGGTTGCTGTTAGAAAATGCGTGTAACCCGTTGTTTAAAAAAATCATGCTCATTTTGTTGAAAATTACAAGAGGCAAAAATCTACATTTATTTTCGGAATGATTACAATTTGCATTTTTCCAAGATAGACTTTAGGAGTATATAAAACAATTACACAATTTTTACTATTCACCCTTTTTGTTCATTTTGGCACATTATTTAGTGATAAAATTATGACTACATTAAGTCTTCTATCGGTTTGGGTAATTCTTTAACTGTTCCAAAGAAGGGTTACATACTTTTTAACTACTAGCGAGCGTAACTGCAACATTATGAAAGAAAGTTGTTTTAAAGTTAGTAGATTTTGGCTGCGACCTGCCTGCCTGCCTTGTAGATTTATGCTCATTCCTAATAATCAGAACGCGCGGATTACTTACGGTTCAAAGGATCCCGAAAAAGTATTTAGGAAAATGTGGTTTCAGTAAATTTTAGTAAAATTTTGATGTGTTTATAGATTTGAGTGCCCTGATCAAAAGTCCCTTCGGGTGCTTTCACGGCTCCCGAATCCGTTGACGAAATACGATCGTTTTAGTACAGTTCGTACCTACAGTACTAATGACACTAGTATGAAACCGACGAACGATTGAGGGTAGTTCTACCAGCGTTTCAACCGCTTTGACTTCGGTGTCGCATTTTTAACCATTTCCCTGTACGAGTAGGATAACCATTTTCGGTTATTTTGAAGAATGCATGGACTCCTAGAAAATAACCGAAAATGGTTATCCTACTCGTACAGGGAAATGGTTAAAAATGCGACACCGAAGTCAAAGCGGTTGAAACGCTGGTAGAACTACCCTTTAACGTTTGTTTGCCATTAATGACATGACAACCTTGACAGATTGATTTTAGCTCATCCATCAAACTCAATCACATCGGAAATACTGTCCATGTGCTTAGATTACGTCTATGTATCATCACAAAAGAGGTTTAAAAGGTTCACTAATGTGTATATACGTTTACCAAATCATCATTTGACAAACTATATCATTTTACAAACTTTAATTTTGCAAAGAGATACTTCCCGCCGTATTGTTTTTTTTTTTTTGGTAAATCCAACATAACCAAACTTATTTTTCAGGCCTATGTAACCTTTTTAATATGTAATGGTTTATGCACAAACACGTTTTTGCCAAATGAGTTTATAAAATGATATAGTTTGTCTAATGATTATTTGGTCAAAAGTCGGGATACCGTTTAAAACAACACACACGCCGTCGAGAAAATAAGTTTTTAAGCACAGCAACATATATCTGCCTGAGCTTTTATTTCTGGGTGGTTTGGCCCTCCCGGCCTGCCGCAAACTAACATATCCTAAACCTACCTAATTGGTTACGAACCTCCTGTAAAGTACGCGGCCGAAGCTCATTGATCGTATCTCGGGAACGGATTTGGGAACCGTGGTAGCCACCCGAAGGGACTTTTGATCAGGGCGCTTAAAATCTATACACATCAAAATGTCACCAAAATTGACAGAAACCACATTTTCAAAACAAGTCGTTCGGGACCCGAGAAATGCCACATCACATACATATTTGTTCGTATGTGGCAAATTTGAATCCTGATCTAGCCAAATTAAGCCACGTTCTAAAAATTGGGTAAGAGCACAAAAGAAAAGCTCCACAAGACCAATCTCCTGTTGGTGTCTTTATTAAACTTGCTGATACATGTTTTTTGGGTTACGCCTTAGTACTACTACTGGTATTTAAATATAATAATTGTGCTTAATGCATATCACATTTTCTGAGTTTTTGCAACGAATTTCGGTTAATAAAATAAAACTAATAAATATCAGGTTTAATATACGTTTTCCCCATATAAGCGGGCGACTCCGCTACTGGCAGTTTAAGATTTTACAACTAATTTCGGTTTATAAAATAAAATGAATAAATATCAGAAATAGATACCGAAATAAATTTTGCCTTTAGAATATTTTTTGTTTAAAAACTCAAACTTTGTCCAGAATTAAAATTATTATATTTAAAGTAGTATTACGATATTAACCTGGAAAATGTCTA
Organism: Acleris holmiana; assembly: GCA_949316455.1. NCBI lineage: Eukaryota > Metazoa > Arthropoda > Insecta > Lepidoptera > Tortricidae > Acleris > Acleris holmiana. Next base: position 8,595,317 of record OX438782.1, on the reverse strand, counting down.
CTGGCCTAATATGATTTGAGATGGTACTGGTACCCTTTGGCACCGTTTCGTGGCTAAAACTTCGTAACCAGCTTCGAAACGGGAAAAAATAACCGTTTTGTAACTGGCAACTAAACGGGACTTTTCCATTATCGATTCGTAACTGCGGTTGGTAACCAGCTTTGAAATACGTACGAAACTGCACTGCGCAGGCTCATTACGTAGCCAGCTACAAACAGAGAATTTAAGATTCCCATTTTGTCGCCAGCTACGAAAATTGGCTACGAAACGGTACCAAAGGACCTGAACATTGCGGTTTTCCATGTTCGAGTCCATTGCTTGTCCGTTGGAGTTGTGATTTGGCATCAGCATAAAGCTTTTTAACTAGCTATAAAACCCAATATTTAAAAAATACCAGTTTTCTAATCTTTAAACAATAGTTTTGGGACATTTAGCCGTGAACCAATTAAAAATCTTTGTTTTTATGTTTTTAATGTTATTTATTTATCCATAGTCACACAAGAATTGTTGCAATACATTTATTTAAGTCTATAATTGGTTCAACATGTTTTAATAACCCCTACTCTGTAAATATTTTTATGCACAGTTTGATGCGTTATGCACCTTAAACAGTAGTTTTACTTTAATGTTGTGACAGTACAGTTGCGTTTTTGCGTCACAGGCTACATCAAAACATGTTGAAATTATCAGTTTACTAAGCTTATTTTAAAACAGTGTCTTAATTATAACATAAATGATTCATATTTATGATTTTTTTGTTCAGAAAAGCTACACGAAACATTTGTTTTAAATAGTTTAACCTATTTAGTGAAATCAATGCGCCACGGGGTTTGGTTACAATACGTAACTACATCATGCGTATTCTGTCTTGTGCGCACTATTAATTTCATAGAAAAACTAAAAATATTTTCATTTTCTTGAGAACATAATTAAACTATTTTCCCAATCTTCTGAACATTATTGGGGCTGGTTATAATTATATATTTCTGTCAGTTTTAGGTCTTTTTCTGTTGCAATATTTAACCGAACACACTATTCTGTAAAAAAAGAATGTTTAGAGTTTTGGTCCGTAAAATAATTAAAATTAAATATATAACGCAAGTTGACTAATTTTAATTAATGTACTCTCAAGTTGAAGGTTACACACGGTTTGACATGCTCCTTTTTGAATTCTGTTTTGTTTTTACTTGTTTTTTCACCGTTTGCGTTTTTAGTGTTCAGATTTTGATTTAGATCCAGTTTAGCATACTTACCAAAATTATTGCGGGCGTTTTTTATATCCCGGCCTGAAATGATAACAAACATGTTAATAATAGAACAACATACAAAAAGAAACAGCAAGACCGATAAAATTGAAAAAGGAAATTTAACTTAGCGTTAAGAAGCTTTGAAATAATTTACAAGCAAAATAAAAATAATGTGTGGCAAGTGCGGGCATCATTTATTTCCGATTGCGACTAAGACCCATAAAAGAGTCGACCCTCTTCACCAGCGTCGTTTGCTCTACATTATTGGTATTCGAGCTACTATGCTGTAAAGCCTCTTGACATTTTATCACCCGACGGCGGTTCACTTTTAAATGAGATTAGATCGCCCTGGTGCAGCCCGCACGGCCTCACTAAACAGTGGTACGAACACAGTTTACTTGGGCGGGCGCGCATAGGGCGCGGCGCGCGCGTAGTGGCGCTGCTGCTGCTGCTGGGGGCGGCGCGTGCCCACGTCGCGCGACGACTTGTAGTCGCGCGGCTCCTCCTTGTACCCGTACCCGTCGTCCTCGAAGAACCGGTCGTGCCCGCGCTCGTAGTAGAAGTCGTCGGGCGCCCCGCGCGGCCCGCGGACCTGAGCAGAACACAACGTTAGCTCCACCAACCACACCCCCGCTGTCTGATAAAATGTTCTGCTCGCTAAACGAAATAGAGCTAGACCATAAGAATAAATACTATTAGAAAAGTAACTTCATCGCCACCACGCGCGCCCCCGCGTGGCCTGTCAGCAGTCCAAGACTACTAATCGCAGCAAACACTAGCGGCCATGCCACCCAAAATTGGCGCTTGAAGTAAACGTTTAACAATTTTTCAAATTAAGCTCTCAAAAGCGCCACTTTTTACGCAAACTGGTTTTACCATACGAAATTGTTAGTTCCGTATTTGACCACGTGCTTAAAGAAAATTGTAGGACGATATCAACGTTTGAATCTTTATTTATTATTTGTAACATCAACACACATTAAGTAAAGAGCGTAATGAATTAAAGAATTAAATAAATACATTATTTACCTGTGCACTTTTTGTATAGATTGATCAATACTAGTTTTAAAACACTTAAAAAATTGCGATTCGCCTTCAGGATCTTGGAATCTATTATTAGTATTATTTCGTCACTGATACGAGTACCGGATAAGCGTTTTATTTAAAACTGCACCTTTTAACTGATAAGAGATTTGTCAAGAACATCATTAAGACGTAAAATATTTAGGGTACTTTTTATCCCACTCCGCTTGTGTAAAAAAAAAGGTTATGGTTTATCGTATAGTTTTACAGGTAAATAAACTAATTCTACGCGAACGACGTTGCGGGCTCAGTTAATATTATACATATACTTGTGATAACCCTAATTTCGCGACAGGCAAGAGAGGTAAGGCGGGGCGTGGGGCGCTGTAGGTAATTATTTGACGGCTTTGCTGTCAAATCCATACAACGACGGCGAAGATGCCCTTCTAATAGTATTTGTTCTTATGGCTAGACTACAAATGGAAAAACAAATGAAGATTGAGAATTTACAATCAGTGTTTACAAACTTGTACAACAGCACTCTAGTTACCGGGGGTTCGGGGGCAGCGTAGGGATCGTCGTATCCGTAGTTAGACTCCATGGCGGAGCGAGCGCGGTCCAGGATGCTGATGACCTTGGTCTTGGCGGGCATGCGCGGGGGCGGGCCGTGGCCGGGCCCGTGGCCGTGGCCGTGCGCGTGCGCCATGTGCGGCGGCGGCACGTGCGGCGGCATGCGCGGGGGCGCGCGCCCCGGCGGGCCGCCCGGTCGCGGCGGACCTGCGTTACGAACATTACTGACAACCGGGCCCTGGTAGGAGAACGAACGTTTCGTGACCGTGCATGCACTGTATAACACGTCGGGTTGCCTCGGGGCCGGGTTCTCGAGGAGCGGGTGCCTCGCCGGTCCCGCATCTGGTGACAACCCGCAATGTTTTACCCGGACTGTATTTAAAACGTCGCCGGGAGTTCACACGACGCGTTTCCCTGCCGTACTACTAATCTTCGAGAAAGAGAAACGCGTCGTAGTGACTACCAGGGCTCCTGTAGTAAATATAGGACAGAAGTATGCAGGATCTACATTGGACCTCCTTATTTTCAAATCTTAAATCATTTTATTAAGATTTCATAAAGCTACTTAACCTAATTAAAATAATGTAAATAAGCGCAACACTGATTTGATTACAAAAAACATCTACAAACTGAAAATATTCACATTAAATTTTATGCTGCATTCCTATGCTAGTCAAATTGAGAATGCAAGGTCAATGTTTGAATAATTAAGTAGTGGAGTGGGACTTTTTTTTAATCCCAAAAAATTACATGATATCTAAGCAAATAATGATACCAAAGTTGTTCAACATGGATAAAATCACAGACCAAAGCTAGTTTACTTAAGTCGTAATTATGTGTTATTCAGCTTGGGTAGGAAATGAAGCAAGAAGTAGACATACCTCGGTCATTGATCTCCCGCATCTGTCCCTGACGGATGACGTCGTTGACATCAGGCAGGAGGTACTTCTTGACTTCAGCCAGGGCATATGCAATCCTAGCGTGTGCCTCAGCGGGGGGAGCCAGCGCCGAGATCTCCACATGGAGTTCATCAGTGAGATGTGCGTATTTGGGGTCCAGTGAATTTCTGAGCTCTTCCTCCTTTTGCCTGTGATTTTTTAGTTCATTAAAGAATGTAGAATTCAGAGTCAAGAAATTCCTGCATTATAACTACATTTGAAATAACCTTGAAACAATGACCTTACAAAACTTGGAAATATCAAAATAGAATTTTAAAAAATATAGTAGATAATAAAACTAAAGAAAGTGGTAACAAAAATTACTTGGATTATTTAGAAAGCTAAGCATTCTGAGAGTGCACGAGAAAGTGAGGTACCTAATAGCAACGGAGCAGTTTAATAGTTTCGAATTTAGAACCCCCAGAACCCACCCCCGCGCACCGAGGGCCACGACGCAGCGGAATATTTTATTTAATTTTTTCAGAGGATGAATGTATTAGTAAAAGTAGTTTTAAAATTAGGTTAAAAAAGTTGCTATTAGATACCTTAAAATCATCATAGTTGTAGTGGGTAGTAAGGTCAGCGAGGGAAACACAATGCTCGAATGTTCTTTAAAGTACTAATAGATTAAACATATAGTAATAAGTTATTTTATAAATTTATGTGTTTTCTATGGATGGATTGGTGATGGCATGTCTATCTATGGGAAACTGGTAAAACAAGTAGGGTACATATCAAATGTGAAAGCAAGTGCAGTACTTCGCCAATAAACACTATGTTTGGCGAATTTATATATAAATAAAATGTACCTATATTTTCTTGAAAATAAATTAATAATAATAATATTGCACAACAATTGCATCCTAACTTTGTCATTCAGACCCAGCTCCTTTGACAGTTGTGTAGTCATAGCTATTTCATAAATAGTAGTTCAACAATAGTGACAGATAATTTTAATCACAAAAAAGCAAAAACAATAGTATTTTTAAAAATCGGCGAGTAACGATATCAGCCAAACTATGGGTGCTTATATGTATGTGTTCTAATCCTTAAAAAGAAAGAAACAAGACGATGACGAGTGTATTTCAAACTTGTTAACATAAGGTTTAGATTCGATTTAAACTCAATTTTTCTTATTTAAAGGCAAGCATTTTACGTAAATGGGGTAGTAAACCTTTTTTGGAAAATAATTATACGTAGGTACTTACTTATTTATTGGGTTTCCCAAAAAAAAGATCAAAAATAATTTTAAAATGTATTTTAGTAGTAGAATTTTTAAGTTTAAATCAAATACTGATTGGCAAATCAAAATCCATAACTTTTTAAGTACATACATACGTAAATTATCAGATTAAGTAAGGCTGAGACCTACGTCACGTAGCGGCGTGATACCTAAGTATTTTGGTAAAGAAAAAACCTCATTATAATAAAAAAATGTTTTCATTGTACAAAAAATCTTAACACAACATTGTAATGAATGAAAAACCTTCATAAAGTGATGATCACAAAAAATATAATTGTCATCACCATCAGCTAGTCACCGGCAAATTTAGAGGAACATGAAAAAATAACTCCTTTGTTTAAAACTTCTGGCTGGTTCAAAAATAACTACAGCAAAATTAATACTTTTAAAGTGCATAACGATTTATTGTTACAATTATAACTAGGGTTGCCACCTTTTTTTTAACAGAATAAAGTATAACTTACCTGAAGAGGAAGAAAAATAAAGTACACAGCATAAATATAAAGTATATTTTTAATTATTTTTAAATACATATTTTTTATCTGACCTTGCTTTCTCTAAAAGTGTTTATTCCATTTTTAAAACATCAACAGCGTCCAAACATGGCATACTCAGGTTAAGATATATAAATAGCTCATTTTTCATGACGTTGTGTGCTGCTTTATTTCTGTCGTCCCGCCACTTGGCCTTCATCATCATCACAGAAAATACCCGTTCTGTAAATGCTGAAGTAGCCGGAACAGACAGCAATATTGAAACAACTTTAAATAAATTTTTAAAATAATTTGTTTCCTTGGAAAAAATGACTTGCCATTTGTCAGCAGTGCTTACATTTTTAAAATTTAAATCTGACTCTAAAGGCTTTTCTCGTTCTTTGTTAAGAATATAAATTTCAGAATACAGAGTATCCATGTCCAATTTAGATTGTAAGTTTAAAACTTCTGTTATTTTAACAATGTGAAGAAATTCTACAGGGGAATTTAAATTTAAATGGCTTATAATGGCCAACCAGTTACCTGTTTCAAAATTAAACCATTTGTTCAAATAATTCACAGCTTTTTCAATAAAAAAATCAAAGTTTTTATAAACTTTACTTTTTAATCCTAGTGAAGATTGCTCCAGCTCTTCTACTTTTTTCATAGTTGAAAATCCATAAAATTTATCTTCTTTTCTTTGTAATAATTCTGCTTTTATATTTGTCATTATATTAAAAACATCTATAATTGTTATTGAATTACCCTCTAGGCTTTTAACAGTTTTACTAAAAATATTTAAAATGTGGCTGCTAAAGTTTAAATACACTTCTATTGAATCTTCATTAGAATTTAATAATAGTAAATTTTGCATTATCATAGGGCAATCTTCACCTAGACTCAGAAAATAATCTTTTATTGGTTTAATTCACAATTACACTACACGATAATTAATTATAATATTTATAATAATGAGGCATAAGCACTTAATAAGATAAACAAACAACCATAACACCAAATAACCGCCAACGCAATTTTCAAGCGAAAGCGAACTGAGGTCGTCTCATCTGTCATACTCAAACTGTCATGTCAATGTCAGTCAAGCGTTAACTCGACGGTTTCTGACGTTTGCGTTCAGAAATTTTATCAAATGTCTTTTTCTATTTAAAATTGAGGTATATGTCATTAAAATAATTAATAATTTCAAAAAAAAAAATCTTTAATAACTGAATGTCATAAATAAAGTACTTTGGCGTACTTTATTGGTTGTGTAAAATATAACGTACGGGAAGCTTAAATAGAGTACAATACTTTATAATAAAGTACGGGTGGCAACCCTAATTATAACAGACGCAAGAATATAAGAACCAAGAATAAAATTCATAATGCGGAAAAGGTTGGCAATATCTGCGGGCTTCCCTCGAATATTGTAGGTAGACGATCTTTCCAACTTGGAACAATTTTAAGGTTCGGAATTCACATATTAATAATTACAAAACTAGATTACTTTTGTATTATTAAATAACGGTAATATATGTAAAGTTCATGACTACTAATGTGAAAAATAGTCAAACTACTGTAACTATTAAAAATGACAAACTAGACCTAGTTAATGATACAGTGTTTCTTGGTATAACGTTAGACTCCAAGCTCCAATGGGGTCCTCATCTTGCTGGATTGGCGGGTAGACTCAGTTCTGCAGTTTTTGCAGTTAATAAGATTCGGCAATTAATAGACTTAGATACCGCTCGATTAGTTTATTTTAGTTACTTCCATAGTATTATGTCATATGGTATTTTACTGTGGGGTAGTGCTGCTGATGTAAATAGCATCTTTGTTCTGCAGAAGAGGGCTATTCGTGCTGTCTACAAGATGGGCCAGAGAGACTCGCTTAGAGATAAGTTTAAAGAAATTAACATATTGACCATGCACAGTCAATACATTTATGAAAACATTATGTATGTTCATAAAAACATCGCTAAATTTAGAAAGAACTGTGACATACATAATGTTAATACCAGAAATAAATATAAGCTTGCAGTGCCCTTCACGCGGCTCCATAAAATAAAAAACTCTTTTATGGGTAATTGTATTAGGTTCTATAATAAGCTCGCAAGTAATGTTACTGAACTATCAGTAAATAAATTTAAGAGTTACGTTAAGCGTAAACTAATTTCTAAAGCATATTATAGTATTAAAGACTATATTAATGATAACAATGCTTGGGACTGAATTGCTTGTAATAAAATGTTTAGTCCTTACGACAAAAGGTTGCGAACGTCGAAAAAAAAAGACATCCGACAGAGTTTCTTACAGGTTCTTCTCTGATCGGTCGCGATTTGAACCTGCAGTCAATTTAGGCTAAGTCGCTACTATGACGTTTCAAAAGAGTTTATTATTTGTAAACCTACTTGAATAAAGATTATTCTGATTCTGATTCTGATTCTGATTCTATGAGGCGGTTATCAAAATTATGACAGTTACTTTTTAATCCAAAACACCTTGAATTTCTATTTTTATGATTTTTTGTCGTAGCTACATCTATTATGAAGTGATGGAACTAGAACAAAATGCTGTTTTACCAAGCGAGCCATCGCTTGTATACCTATTCAAAAACAGAAGGTTATAGCATGTAGACAGACTTGCCTTGTACACGATCTTGCCCACAGTCACCTTACATGCTGAATTTTTCGTTGGGCCTTAGGAGGGTAAATTACCTTCCTACTCCAGCTTCTAATATGACCAAGTAGAGAGAATCACACAACAGACCCTGTAGGGTTAAAGTGAAAGGCGCAGAGACAACAAGACCAAGTCAGCAACTCACCTGTCCCTCATTGACCCACGTCCAAGCACAGCCATCTTGCACATGGTCTCCTCTTGCAACTGCTTCATGGTGTTTCCTTTGGGTCCCAGCAGTTTGCCCACAAAGTTGAACTATGAACAATTTGTTGGTTAGACGTTATTGATTATTTTTTTACAGAGAATAAACACTTTCAGTTGCATTGTTGCTAATTGATATCTATGGAGCACCAGTGTTAAAAACACACAACTACATGTTCTGTCAAGTTGCCTGATCCCAACATTCAAATGTAGCTAGATTTAGTTACATCAAGTTAAAATTATGACAGTTTGTAAGTCGCATGTCAAATGCTCACTAAGTCACTGTGATTGTGGGTTGGATTCTCAGAAAAAACAGGAACTTGCCAAAGTCAGAGTGTAAATACACATCAAAAAACAAAAAAACGCCTACAAACATGCAAAAAATAACTTCTTTTAAAATTGTAGGCACCTACCAAATAGGTTAGTTCAACTGAAGTGGGTTTTTTTGTTGAAAATATTGGGGTCACCGACTTCAGTTGGACTAACCTATTAGGTAGGTGCCTATAATTTTAAAAGAAGTTATTTTTTGCATTTTTAAATGTGGTTCTTTATTTTATTTTATACTTTTTAGTGATCATAATACGCTGTTCTGTACTCCCATTTATTAGTTGATATGAATCTTTAAGTTTCAAGCGCGCCGCAAGCAACGCCGCCAGAAAGTCATAGTCATATTTCAACAAGTAAATATCTTTGTTATAGTCGCTCAACTATCTTAATCAAGATATCTTATCTCCACCCTTGAAATAGGTACCATTGAGGAGTTCCGATGGCCATCTGTGGTCTTCATAAGTTCAACTTCCCCAAGTGATACTTTCTGAATGCAAATGCTACTTGTTACTAAAAATACTAAAATCACTACATATTTGCCTACAATATTTGAGGAGTTCCCTCAATTCCTCACTAATCCCCTAATCAGATTCAGATTTGGTGACAATGGGACACCTCGGAAGTATACTCTATAAAACAATTTTTTATTATCAAAATCGGTCCACAATTGACGGAGTAATTAGTAAAAAAAACATAAAGAAAACAAGAAAAACATTGAAAATATTCACCTTTGGATGCTCTTTGAGTGGCACCAGCACCTTGACGGTGACTTTGACCGGCTTCTCATGGTATACATCTACGTATTTGAGGTCTCTAGGCGGTATCCGACCCGACGCTTGCACCTTGGTAACCTCTGCGAACAAACAATCGATAATTTTAACGAACCACAGTCAAACACCAGTTAGATAAGCGTTTGTATGCACGTTTAATTTAATCGATGACCACGTTGTACTACTTGTAGTGCAAAAACCCAAATCTTCGAAAAATACTACCTTTCAACGAATACAGATTATCACATAAGACTGGGTAATGTTAAAATAGGAATATTTTATTTACCTTGATCTATAAGTTTAGTGGCATATGGGAATTTAGCTGTGTTCAGCTTAATTTTCTCACTCAACAATTCTCTCATGTATTCTCCGGCTTTGTCGTTTATTTTCGCTCCATCGTCGCCATCTTGGTCATGACGGTCGGCGTCTCCACCTTGCATATCTTGATTAGAACGCTTAAATTCATTACTGTTGTAGCCATTTTTATCCGCCATGATGTTAAAAAACCACTTATGCTATATCAAAGAGTAAAGTTAATTTAAATCACTTAATATAAATCACGACACAGAACAGAACACTGGTTTAGCTCGTCTCGCACCGCACATCAAGTAAAAGAAGCCACAGTCAGAGGTGTTGCCAGCTTCCGAATAATTTAGTTTGTAAGTTTGGTCACAGATAAGTAATAGAACAATATTTGGTTCCAGTTCCTAGATTCCAGGATATTCATTTTGTATTCACCAGATTCTTCAGATCTTATCTTATCTTAGATGAAATTTTAGATAACATACATCAGAAAGTCACCAATTCCAGTGACAAAATCGCTAAACTGGTAACACTGAGAGATGCGTAGGAGCGTAGGTGTCGCACAACGACCAAGTATCCTATGGACAAGGCATGTTGACTTATACATCCAATCGGTTACGCTATACGCATACACATTCCGACATCGAACTCTCAAAAAATATATTATCTCTTTTTTTAATTTAACTGTATCTTCGTAAATGAAAAGAGATATGTCGTCGTAGAGAGGTAGTGGTACGTCAGCCAGTGCTTTTGCGTGCGACATCGTCCGCATAGAAGTCGTTTATCGCTATTCTTTCGGGCACTGTCCAGCTTTTCAGAATAAAAAGTAGTCTATGTGCAATTCCACACTATAATTTTTTTTTTTAAAGAATAGGAGGTAAACGAGCAGACGGATCGCCTGATACTAAGCGAATAAGTCACCCATAGACACCTGCAGCACCAGAAAAATTGTGCCAAATTTCAACCAGATCTGTCCTACCATTCTTGTATATCTAAACATTCGCTTTTATAATGCTTCTGCTCCACCTGCATCGTAACACGTTTATAAAGGCGTTAACCATAGAACTATATTGATATAGTTCTGTGGCGTTAACCATGAGATTATACAAAATTTGACCAACCATTTATTGCCATTAAAGGGATGTGGCATTGTTAATGAAGTTAAACGTTTAGCGATGCTCGCATGGCGGTTTTTTCGACACATCAAAGGGTTTTTAGCCCGTCTTTTCACGTGCTAGTGATTTTGGCTACTTTAACGGCCTTTCATTCTGGCGACGCACGCGCGGAGCAACATGTTTTGGGCGGGAACTGCAATGGTATCTAATAAATAATGTCTAATAAATAACCAATACAGCTTCTTCATCCTTCATCGTGTTCGTGCGCTGGTCTGGATTGCTATGTACAGTTGCCGCGTTATCTCAGCAGAAATAGCCTTTAACGGCGCAGTTGCCCTATGCTACTGCTCCACCTACGTGAACATTAATGTTAATTAAATGCGGCAAACTACACGTTATTAAATGGACATAAAAACTTGCCACAACTGTAATAAAGTTACTTTGAAAATATTTCATATCTTGTTTCCGGAATTAATATTGCCTGAATTTGAAAGGACACAGTCGTAATGCCTTCAGGTGTAGTTTAATAGGATGTGGCTCAATAAACAACTAAAAATAGGTAAGTTATTATTAACCCATAGATCAAGATCGGTTGAAATTTATCATTCGATTTGCCTTCATTGACAATATTTACAAAGTAAACAAATCGATGAATTTGACAGCTAAGGATATTCTTAAAATATCAAAAATAACTTACGGTGCAACGGTTAGGTACTTTCGATTTGAGTGGAACATTCTAATGTTAACATTTACTTGAATAATTTAAATATACACTGTAGCTTTTTATAAAACAAGTTTTTTTAGGTGAAGTACCTAAGGCACTCTTTAAGTATGTTTCGTGATTCACTAATTAAAAGCCGTGTTGAAATCATCTGCAGAAATTGTTAATATAACATGGTGGTTCTCGGTGCTCATAAAAAAAACTTGCCTACAACGAAAGAAAAATGCCTAGATTTCTTTACATTGTTAGTTATTTAGTTACAAGCGAAGCTAGTGTGTTAAAAAGAATCATTGTTATCTGTTCACTAAATTTATTACTATCGAATCAAAGCCGAACTAAAACTCCAGGGCCCTGTTATACAAAGCTACAAGTTACAAATTATGAGTGCAACTCTATTTCTAGCAAAAGGAGTAAGAAAGAGACTTCCACTTGTAATTTGTAGCTTTATAAAACAGGGCCCATTTCAAGTCCACCATTTTTATGCTGGCATTTTACTTGGCGGCATTTGCCCGAATACTCTTGTTGCATCTTTTTCCTTACAGCAAATGAAAGAGAGGCAACGACGCAACGCGAACACGCAACTCCAAGTGGAGTGCCACCATTACGTTGTGTAGGTATGCCATGTCCATAGAATCCTAAGTTATTGGTTTCATGGATTTCGCAATGATTTCGCATTTCGCACTATGATTTCGCATTTGTTTAAGTACTTGTTTGTTGTTTACACTGCACAACTTTGCAGCTTAAAAAAACACTCATAAAGCAATTTAAATTTAAGGGTTGGTAATACAACCCTTAAATTTAAGTTGCGTTATGAGTGTTTTTTTAAATTCGTACATGCAAATAGTAGATTGTACAACAAGGGCATAAAACAAACCATTTTATCCAAGACTTATGGTATCCATCCGAGCCGTTAAAACAGTAATAATGTAAAAAATCTTTTTCTTGGATTTAGGCGGCAATGTCTGTTAAATAAGTTCTTTTGCATTTTTAACCATTAGTGTGTTAGGTGTAAGAATTGTCCTTTTCACTTCATAACATTTTAACAATATTTTGTAACACAAAAAGTTTTGCTAAGAAAACAACTTTACTAATTAATAGTCCATAACGACACAACAACCTCTTCCCGCCGCTTTTTTTGCATAAACGTGTAATTTAGGTTGAACGCAATACTGCCAGTTTTGCGAAGAAAACAACTAATTAATATTACAAAATGAGACAAAAACCTCTCTCCTGCCATTGTATTTCATTTTAACCTTTTTTTTTTAATTTTCATTAAAACTTATAGAAAAGCAGTATTTAAACTGTTATATCACGAAAATAAGCAATACCTACCGGCAAAATTTCGTATACGCACACTTAAGCACAGTAAGGCCCGATTCGACCAAACTTTTATACCGGGGTAAACGCTTAGGTACTCTAAGATTAGTAATGTCAAAAAAATACAGTTTTCTATGGCATTTTGACATTACTAATCTCAGATAAGCTTTACCTTCGTGTAAAAAGTTTGGTCGAATCGGGGCTAAGTATAGTACTTAGTCAGTATACATATTAACAATTTTTAGTAACATCTCTTGATAAGTCTTGATTTTTTGTCGTTTAAAAAAGGGTTTTGTATCATTTTATGTAAGTATTAATATTATATTTTGAAAGCAATGAAATAATAAATAAATCATATTTTGTATTATCAAATCCAATACATTGTACATTCCCAGCGATAAAATAATAAGATTGTAAATTATTGGTTACTCGACAAGAGATGGCGTTAGTAACCCCAAAGTTGACCTCATAAGTAGCAATTTCACTAATACAATGAATGTATTGTTTTTTAAAATCAAATATCCGGTTCATTGTAACAGGCTATGTTAGAAACACGCAAACAGACACAGTGTACCATTTATACTATTTAGTTTACGAAGGAATAAAGTATTACAGAATAAGTATTTATAACTAACTACCTACACACATTAAAAATACTCTACATTATTTGGATAGTTTTGATCCTGCTTACGACATGTTACGGGTGTCCCGGAAAAAATCCGTTGCCCTATTAAAAAAGAGATACCTACAGTCGACTTAGCTCGTAATAAAATAGTACCCAAGATTGTTAGCCAAGGGATGAAAGTGGCCAATTGCATTCCGAGATATTTAGCGCCTATAGTTCGAGGGTGCAATTGATACTTTCACCCTAGTTTAACAGTCTACTTTTCATTTGTACCTACAGAGAAAAGTAAACAAAAATTTAATGTTGTTGTCACGAACTGTTCTTTAGGTACCTAGAGAGAGATAGTATAAGAACACAACTTCAAAACAAGTTAAAAAAAAACCGGGCAAGAGCATGTTGGACCATGCTCAGTAGGTATAGGGTTCCGAAGCCGTTAAGTACTACAAACATAAAAAAATCATCAATTAATCACTAATTTTCTATTAAAGTCAATTGGTGCCGTCGTAGATGATTTTAGTAGGTATAAACACTTTAATCGCCTGTATCTCAAGAGCCAATGATGTCTACTTAGTCGTGATAGTTTTCCTTTAAAATTGGTTATATGCTCTTTCATTTAAGTTTTTTTTCAGATTTTAAATATTTGTAGTTTTGGCCGTTAGGGGGGGACGACGACGACGACGACGACGACGACACTAGAGTCTAACAAAAATTAGCACTTTTTAAATACTAGCTTAATATTTCATAAACGGATTACTTAATTAAAAAACTGTTTTCACAAACCCATAATATTTTTGAAAGACCTAAAGGTCGTAAACGATGACCCTAGTCGAGAAAAAAAAATACATCCCTACGTTACGTGTAGGGAAGGTACACTAATAAAAAATATTTTATTACTTTTTACTGTACCACTTTGTTGGCGTGACTAATAAGCACATGCATGCCAAATTGCAGCTTTCTAGTACTAATAGTATTTGCACTAGGCTGCGGACGGACGGACGGACGGACATGGCGAAACTATAAGGGTTCCTAGTTTGACTACGGAACCCTAAAAAATTACCGAGTTGTTTCATAATATCTGTACAACATTCTTTCATGGTTTAGAAAAAGTCCATAAATGCCAGAGTGATTGCCCAATTGTTTATCCAAATTACTTTCTTGGGATGGAAATAAATAACATTTTCAGCTCGCTAATGTGATATGGAAATCTTTACTTTCCGAACAGGAGCCGACTGTACTTCTAACGCTTTTAAACTCTTTAGTTTGCTAGTGAGTTACCCACCCGGCCCCCCTAGATACGCTATGTCTATGGTTGTCTTATAATATCCACACACCGGAACACAACACTGCGAACTGCTGCTTGGCGGTATGTTAATGGATAAGATGGCGGTTGCGATCCCGACGAACTCTGCCCCACGGGGACCTACCACCACTAAATAGTCTAAATACAATATGTATTCACTCTTTATTGAGCAAATTTTAAAATTTCCAAGTATAAATTATAAGTGGTAATTTTTAGTAGATATCAGAAATTAAAATTTCCCTATAGGGGAGGAGCCGGATGGTCTTGCCCACCCGGGAATGGTTAAGCCCTACCTAGATACTAAGTTTGAGGTAGGGTTTACTTTTGATTCAGTGGCTGAAGAAACTTGTGCAGGGCCGTCTGGAAAGAGATATTATTTGTGTTAAAGGCAAGTTTAATAAAATTAAAGAAGATAAAATCAGCTGCATTAATTTCAGTAAAAAACCTTCTAGGTATCTAGGCGTTGAAAATAAATAATAATAATCAAATTTTCATAAATCTTAAACAACTAGACTGATAATACTGTTCAATTTACTACTTCACGCCACCTCGGCCTCTATTTCAAAATTCAAATCATCTATTTCGAACAAGGTCTTATAACCTGTTAGAAACATAGTGTTACTCAAATCTAGAGCTAGTACTAGTTACATAGGTTTTATTTTTAAATTAGATTCTTACATAAGGGGGCATGTAGCTGCACCCAGTGCTTTAGCCACGGTGAGTCCCACCGGTCGGCCAGCGTGCACAGGATGGTATTCGAGCTGGCGCGCCATCGCCTCAACAGCGAGCTAACTACATCGCTTCCTGGTGATCGCATGGAAGCCGTCACCGCGCCCCTCCGCGAACATACCCGAGGCGCTGCAGTGTCGCGGCAGCCCGAACACCACCCTGGGGGGTGATTCTCTCAACACAGCGCTGCGTCGATCTTGGGCCCTAGCCAAGATGCAAACGCTCCTAACGTTTTTCTTTTCTATAGCTCAAAATGTATGGGATGACATTCTCGTGCGTTTCGATAAACCACGTGGTCGACTGTCATCCCATACATTTTGAGCGATAGAAAAGAAAAACGTTAAGTGTTTAAAATCTTGGCTAGGGCCCCTTAAGATGAAGTTTTATCCGGCAAGTTTAAGAAGTCCCGTCGGAGCGTACAAAACACGTTTTAGCACGTGCCTTCTTAATTAGGCAGCTTTATACGACACTGAACTCGATTCACCTGCCTGCAGCCTAATTGAGAAGGCACGCGCTAAAATGTGTTTTGTACGCTGTCTATCCTGTTAATCTATACGCTTCGACCACCGATTTAAAAGTATCGGAGCGGAGCCAAGTGTTTCTTCTCCATAAGAAAAAACCTGTTTAACAAAAAAAATATAAACCGCCGAAAACACTGAAAAGCAAAAAATAATATACCTAAGAATTAAAATCTGTACTTAAGTGAAAAAAAAATCACCCCAAATTCCGCACCCTAAGGGTAGTTTTTAAAAAAAATAAATTTGACCAACGAATGGTACCTACTCACTCCATTATTTTTTATCAAAATTGGACTTCTCTTTAAAAAATAGTTTGACTACGGAACCCTAAAAAAGGTTTTTAACAAAAAAAATGTTATTGAACTACCTATCTAACTAAATAGCGGCTTAGACAAGACTCCTATACGGCATATTCTAAATTTCTTCAATATACATCTTGTAGTGTTTGAGAACAATGCTTGGACATACGGACATGACGAAAGTAAAAGGGTTCCGTAGTCAAACTAGGCATGATTATGCATAATAGTTACGCCAACAAAGTGGTACAATAAAAGGTAAAAACAAAAAAATATAGGGTACCTCCCCTACACGTAACGTGGGGATGTATTTTTTTTTCTCGTCTAACCTATAGTGTGGGGTTGTCGTGGAATAGGTCTTTTAAAAATATTACGGGTTTGTGAAAACAGTTTTTCGATTAAGTAATCCGTTTATGAAATATTAAGCTTTAAAGCGCAAATTTTTGTTAAACTGGCAATAAGGGGTAATATGCTCACTCGCAGATTTGCAAAGTGTACAAAGCAAGTAAAAATAACGTTGTTCAAAGCCTATTGTCAATCGTTTTACACAAGCAGTCTGTGGGTGGCATATACTCAGCGTGCCTATAACACACTGAGGGTTCAGTACAACAACATCTTCAGGATGCTGATGAAACTGCCAAGGCACTGTAGTGCGTCCGGTATGTTCGCTGAAAGATATACCGACGATTTCTACGCAGTTAGGAGGAAGCGAGTCGCCTCTTTATTAAAGCGTGTGCGAGGCAGTGGCAACGGTCTCCTGAAGGTGTTGGCTGAACGAATAGACTGCCCTTTCCTGAAGTTTTGCGTTGGCATTGCCATAGGAAGGACCAAGTGAGCGGTTTGATGTGTGTGTGTGATGTCGTTTTATTTTCATGTTCATTTCATTTCTTTTTATATTCTTTTAGTAGTGTTACTAACAAATAGGTATTAAGTACTTTAAGTAGTGTGTTACTAACATATAAATATGGATCAGTAATGAGGTCTGAAATAAATGATTTTTATTTTTTATTTTATTTTATTTAAACTCAAGTTCCCCCCCCCCCCCCCCCCAAAATCTTAAATGAGAGTGTATATAACAAGTTTTAAAGGAAAACTATCACGACTAAGTAGACATCATTGGTTCTTGAGATACAGGCGATTAAAGTATATTCATACCTACTAAAATCATCTAAGATAGACGGCACCAATTGACTTTTAATAGAAAATTAGTTATTGGGCGTTTTCCAAAGAAGTGCACATCGTTAAAGACAAAAGTTAAGAAGATTTAACTTTTCCATTTCGTCACGAAAATTAACGTATGTAAATGTATGGCTAATTTTCGTGACGAAATGGAAAATGTTAAATTTTCTTAACTTTTGTCCTTAACGATGTACACTTTTTTTGGAAAACGCCCTATTACTTGTTGATTTGTATGTTTATAGTACTTAACGGCTTCGGAATCCTATACTGAGCATGGTCCGACATGCTCTTGCCCGGTTTTTTTGCCGATATTTTGGCTACGGAACCCTAAAAGACTCCTATACGCCGCTGGATTCTTGTTGGACGATCGTAAAGCGCGTTAAACTAAGTATTTACCTGCGGCTTTACCAGATAACAATAATTACTGACTCATCTTATGAGTGATACTCTAATTTAAATTACCATTGTGGTTTTTGATAGCGACAAAATGAATTCAAAGTTTCATTTCATTCATTCAAAGTAGTTTTGTCTGACGGGCTGGGCGGTACTCTACACGGTAATAACGATATCGTCTTTGTCGTGTTTCCGTATTGTCAACGTTTTGATAATGTTATGTCATTTACAATAATGGCGACCGAGTCATAAACGATTCTAAAACACGTAAAACGCGATATCTTTATAACGCTGTAGAATAGAGGCCCTGTAAATTATATATTTGGTTCCGAAGAAGACATAGTTTCGCCCTATCTGGGCCTCTATTCAACTGCGTTATAACGATATCGTGTTTGACGTGTTTTAGAATCGTTTATGTCACAGTCGCCATTATTGTAACTGACATAAGAGTTATGAAAACGTTGACTATACGGAAACACGTCAAATACGATATCGTTATTACCGTGTAGAATCCCAGCCCTGTCTGTCACACTCACTTTTTTTAGAAACTATCAAGTATTGTACACATATAGATACCTATTTATATCGTTGTCTAGTACATACCTAGAGCTTAGTTTGGGACTAGGTCAATTGGTGTGAGATTCCCCTGATATTTATTAGTTTTTATTTAGTCTGTAGCCTTTAATTTTTTAGCACCATTTAGCGGGATGAAACGTAGCCTTTATCGCAGTCTGTCTGCAAAGGTAGGGTAGGTACAGCAGCAGAAGTAGCTACGCAACCGAAGTAATGACCACACCCGCCCATGTATGAGCGTGTTAACTTTGCAATGTATACCGAACTGTCACCTGTCTCTGTTTAGTCTGTGTTTCAGCTAGCAGCACCAGCTGCTGCAAGAGATATAAACGTGATTTGAAACGATACCCAAAACATTTTTTTTTTACGAACTTATAAATTTGTAAGTTATTCTTAGCGGTGGCAGCGGGAATCCCGCTGACGATTGAGTAAGACCGGCCCAATAAAATAAGAGCAATGCTATTGCTCGCAAACTATCGTCAGTTTTTTGTATCTCTATAATATAAGCAGCAATAACCCCAAACATTTAAATTTTTCCTCTTAGGCGTTATGATAAGATTTTAAAACGACCATCTTGTGACGTCAGACAAAAAACGGCAAAGGAGTATAATTTTGAAATTCCAAATATTCAAATCAGTTGCGTAAAAACCGCTAATAATTATGTATGGGTAATAAACAATTTTAAAAATAATCGAGTAAGGATTAGATAGTTTGTGAAGTGTCCAATGTAGGGACGGACGTGTCCAGAGACAGGACAGTAATTATTAAATTAAATACAGTCATAGACTAGTCATACTAAAGCAATCGTTGAGGTAAACAATAAGGAAATTCATAAATAGGAATGCTTTAACCTGTATAGTGATTGGATTTTGTTGAAATGAAGACGAGGGGTAAGTTATTTGCATTGTTTCAATAAATATTGAACTATTTAACAAGATTAATGTAAACAAATTCAATGAATAGGTAACTTGTAAAAAGCACCGGTGTTGAGCTGGGATACAAAATATATTTTATAATCTCAATATCTGACACATATGTGTACCAAATTATACACCTTCATAAAATAAATATCCACGTTAATGCAAAAGCGTTTGTCTGCAATTAATTCACGACAAAAAACTAAAAACCTTCTTCAAAATAGATTAGGTCAGTCCAACTAGATTCGGCTTTTGATTAAAAATATTGTGGGACGCCGATTTCAGTTGGACTGACCTATGACCATTATAATAGAAGTTATTTCTTGCTTTTTACTTGCTTTGACTTAAAAAAAAGGAGAAGGTTATACGTTTCATTGTATGTATATATTTATTTTCTTTATGTATGTTCACCGATTACTCCATCAATTGTGGACCGATTTTGACATTATGTTTTTTGGTTTTATAGAGTATACCTACTTCCCAGGTCCCATTGTTGCCAAATCTGAATCTGATAATGGGATCAGTGAGGAATTGAGGGAACTCCTCAAATATTGTAGGTATACATATAGCGATTTGAGTATTTTTAGTAAGAAGTCTAGCATTTGCATTCAGAAAGTATCATTTGGGGAAATGGAGCTGATGTTGAAGACCACAGATGGCCATCGGAACTCCTCAATGGTACCTATTTCAAGGGTGGCGTTAACGTATCTCGATTAAGGTAGTTGAGCGACTACAACGAAAAACATTTACTTGTTGAAATATGACTATGACCTTCCGGCGGCGTTGCTTGTGGCGCGCTTGAAACTTAAAGTTTCATATCAACTAACAAGTGGGAGTACAGAACAGCTTATTTAATATCACTAAAAAGTTTAAAATAAAATAAATGTTTAAAAAAAACAAAAAACCGCCTTCAAACACGCAAGAAATAACTTCTTTTAAAATTGTAGGAACTGAAGTCGGCGACTACAATATTTTCACCAAAAAATCCGACGTCAGTTGGACTAACCTATTAGCCTATTACAATTTTAAAAGAAGTTATTATTATATGATAGACGTGTATATTAGTGCTTTTGACTGTAGGGTCGACCTTGGCGAAAGCCGTACGGAAGCTTATAATATTATAAATGGCTGATTTTAACAGATTTCTACCATGTAGTTCGTATTTTTAAACCTACCCGATCCGATGCGATGCGAGGCGTTTGGTGGAAATTACCCTTTACTTGATATTAACTGTAACTATCTTTTCATCAGTGAGGTTATAAAACTAGCCGGCGTCCGACGCTCGCTCAGGAAGGGTTCTGTATCAATCTTGTATGGGCCCCTTATCTTTTTTTGTTGTTATAGTAGCTATATAAAATAAAACACGTGTTTCCCAATGACATAATTTACTATTAACAATTAAAATGGTTTGCTAGTAACCATCGAGGAGGGAAGATGGCCGATTGAAAAGATGTCCGGCTTTTTACCTTCTTTATATTTATTCTGTTTAAGTACTGATTTACTCTACTCACTTGACATTGGTGAAATCACTGCGGAATATCGCGGTGGAGAGCACCACCAACCCTAACAAAAATCTAGTTTTTAAAACCCGACTGCATGTTTTGATAATGTCGTCTATATATGTTAGTTACCTTTATATAATTTTCGTGCCGCTATATTGTTTTTGTTTTATTGTAAGTACCCAGTGACACTTGCGACGTTAAGATGAATCTAACGACACCTCGCTTGTTGAAATCGGCCCATCCATCCAACCTCTACGAGGGAATATAGAGTCGGACATATATACTGGTCAAACACAAAACCCACGTTTGGGCTTTGCGGCAGTCGGGTAAAAAAAGAAAATAATTAAAAATAAACATATTAGTACAGTGCCTTCTTTGAGAGCTGATATTATTTAAACAGCCACACCGATTGTCAAAAAACTAGCTTTCTTTCAAAAACCGCGTCAAAATCGAGCCATCCCTTTGGAAGGTACGATGCCACGGACAAACACAGGTACACACGTTAAACTTATAACATTTTACCCTTTTTTGTCGAGGGTTAAAAGTAATGCGAGCCTAATCAGATCACACTAATCCAATGTATTCCAGACGTGGAGGAGGGGTTCACAGTGGAAGACAACGGCCTGGCGCTCCTGCCGCTGTGCCAGCCGGTGGCCGAGGAAGAGAACCTGTACTCCGAGCCCTGGCCGCAGGGCGCGCGGCCCCCCACCCCCACCAAGACCATCACCCCCAAAGATGCTATACAGTAAGCTAGTACGGAGGACCGAGCGTCGCTAGGGTTGAAAACGATTTTTCCCGAAGTAGAGTTCAAAACTTTGGCAAATGTCCAAAACTGAGTCTGTGTTTCAGCTACCAGCACCCAGCAGCCCAGCTGCTGCTGGCCGTCAAATGGAACCACGTCGAGAAGGTGGAGAAGTAAGTGGCGTTGAGTTTTTTTTAGTTATTTTCTAAGATCCATACATTTACAGAAGCGAAAACTAAATATAAAGATGGGTTTTACCGTCAACCACACTATTACAATAACTAGGTCCCTTACTTACTTACGAGTATATCATTTAAAAAACCGAAATTCAGACGAAAGGCGTTCATCTTCTGTTGGACATTGACCTCCCACAACAATCGCCGTAATAATCAGTGTCGTGCCACTCGCATCCAGTGGATTCCGGCAACTAGAACTTCATTTCACCAAGCCCCAGTTCTCGTATCACCCACGATTATAATATGACACACCTGAGTAGACCGAGATTGCAATCAGGTTT
The DNA here is from genome assembly GCA_949316455.1 of Acleris holmiana. Classification (NCBI taxonomy): domain Eukaryota; kingdom Metazoa; phylum Arthropoda; class Insecta; order Lepidoptera; family Tortricidae; genus Acleris; species Acleris holmiana. Next base: position 8,573,099 of record OX438782.1, on the reverse strand, counting down.
GAGGCCCATAAGCCCATGTGTTTACTATGTATGATCGTGTTCCAGGTTGCTGCAGGGAGGATCCAACCCCAACGCGCTGTTCACCATGTCCTGGTACGAGGCTGAAGCGCAGATGCAGTACATCCCCGCGGAGGAGCATTCCGAAGAACGGCACCGGTTCAACATGCTGCCTACTTGGGTAAGCTTTGCAGGCCGGGGAACTGGGTTACAACATACCTATGGGCTTTACGACATATGGGTCTTACTTAATATGATATTTTACATAAAATTGTTATGTTTATCCTGTTTAAACCAGGGTAAATTTGAATAAATGTTATCTTATATTAAATATCTGTGATACAAAATTTATCATAATTATTTATCTTATTTGACATTGGCAAAATTACTGCGGAGTACTGTGGTGGACTGCCATTAATAAAAAAAGAAGAAGAGTTTCACGTTCAGGACGAGCAGAATTGACCCCGATATTTCTTTAAATGACTGGTATAATGAGGGCCAGAGCTTTTTATGATATAGATCTATACGTGAAGATAAAATCGATGGTGGAGTTCGCTGGTTCGGCTGCAACCTTATTTAAAGAGGCCCTAGTTATGTCACTCACGCAGTACATATGTAAGAACCGAATTCTACAGTAAAATTAAGTTTTTTCAAGGCAACAGTGTCCATTGTGTTAGAAATTAATAACTTATAATTACAATATAATATAAAGTACCTACACGCTTTAAATTTTTATATCTCGCCTGTATTTTGTATAGGAGTTAGTTTAATCATTATTAATCTTGACATTATGATTATTAGCCGTTGAACGAGAAGCCGGTGTGGAGCGCGCTGCACTCGGCGGCGGCGCGCGGGCACGTGGGCTGCGCGCGCGCACTGCTGGCGCGCGGCGCGGCGCCCGACGGCGCGGGCAACACTCGCCGCACCGCGCTCGACGTCGCCGGCTCCGCCTTCTACTACGACCACCATGTGCAACCCAACCAGTGAGCATTACCTATCAACTTCATCTTAAGCCTGCGTTTCCACCAGAGATGTGTGAGATAGCTAAGTATTGAGAGGCTGAGTAACGAGGATGTGTACTTGTAACAGTGTGAATGTTTTCAACAAACATGTGCGAGGTAGCTCAGCGGTGCGAGGATGCATAGCGAGGATGTGTCGCGGGATCTTTTCTATATTTGACTGCTGAAAAGTTGCTAAAGAACTTTAAGCAGAAAGTGGGAAGTTAAGTTTAATATTCCATTTCAGCCTAGCAGAAATGATCCAACTACTGCTGGAGGCCGGCGGCACGTTCAACACTATGCGCGGCGACGAGTTCGATAACCTGAACACCCCGCTGCACACGGCCACGTTGCTGGGCAGCGCGGAGTCCGTCAAGCTCCTGCTCAACGCCGGCGCATCGGTGGCCTGCATCAACAGCGTCGGTTACACACCGCTGCACCTCTGCCTGCGGAACAAATTCGAGGAGCTGTTGGAGGTAGGCAAAATGAACACTTTTGTCAATAAAAGCAAATGATTTTTTTAAATAATTACGCTGTTATTATGACATGGTTCTTTGGTGGTTTAATAAATAATAGTTATAACTGCAGGTACTGGTTTTTCACCTATACCTTTCTTTTTCCTGCAGATCCTCCTGTACTATAATTGCGACGACACCGAGTCCTCTCTGCGAGTGAACGTGGTGGACAAGCGCGGGTACTCAGTCCTCAAGACCGCAGTGGAACTCAAGTGGCTGCCGGGAGTGTGCCTCGCACTCGAGGCTGGTGCGGATGCCTCTAGTTCCTTCGACCACCTCGACGCTCAGGAGTGTCTTGAGGTCAAATATCAGCCTATAAATAATCATTTAATAAATAACGCTGCTAAGCTTTAACAAAGACTTTCCGTATCACATAGAATACGATACGACGTTCTGTTATATTAGGGACTTAGTATAACAGATTAAACTATCTAAAACGAAGTTATTTTGCTCGTTTTCCCCGAAATCAGTTCAATTTGGTGATAGCAGGTCTATCCAATGCAAAAATATATGTGATTGTGTATTTTCAGATGAAAACTCATCTGCTCCATTTGGCAGTGCGAGGCCGAAACATGATGATACTCGAGAAAGTTTTGTTTTTAGCAGAACAAAGAAATCTGATAGATTGCCGAAACTCTGAGGGAGATACTCCTCTGTGCGTGGCCATCAAGAAAGGACACATCGACTGCGCCAAGTCCCTGTTGCACCGCGAAGCTGGCATAGAGAAAATGTCCGAAGACAACTGTAACGCGTTGCACGTTGCAGCCACTTATGGACGGGCAGAAATAATGCATTACTTACTAGAATCTATACCAGAATCTAAATACCTTATTGACAGTTTTAACAAAGATGGACTAGCTCCGATTCATCTAGCCGCTAGTAACAACAGTCACGAGTGCGTACAGTTGCTCCTTAAGTACGGTAACTGTGAAAAGTTGAGGACCAGTTGGCCCGATGACACGTTCTGCACCGCTTTGCACTTCGCGGCGCGGGGTGACTACGTGGAAGTGGCCAGGGCGATCATCGCTAAGAGCGCGAAGACGATACACGACGTCAATAACAGGGGGTTCACGCCGCTACACGAAGCAGCATTTAATTGTAGCAATAACATCATGATCTTCTTCCTACACAATACTGAAGCCGTACTGTCGAGCTTCACCGCAGGATATGACAAGCAAACTTCTATAAAGATTATCACATCACAACTCCCGAATCCAGCTGATTTTTTTGAAACTGTATTTGATTCTTTCACTAGCTACGAGCACAAATGTGACGAGACGGAGATCACTGTCAATTACGGATTTCTTACCACTAGAAGCCACAACATGACCCAAATACAGGTTATAGAGGAGCTGGTACGATGCGGCCAGAGACGGATACTGCTGCACCCGTTAATGGAGAGCCTTCTTCACCTAAAATGGAAGACGTTACTTCCATTCTTCTACGTAATGTTGGCAATCTACGGCATGTTCGTCCTGACGCTGAATATCTTCGTTGTGACGCATTTCTTCTTCCTCGACCATTCCAACAATTCCACCCCTAACTCGCAGTCTTTCAACAAGCCTGACTCGGAGCCTTTACCCAGCCCTGACGCTCAGGCCTTCGCCAAGCTTGGCTCGGAGGCTTTCAGTTACAGCTTCTGGGTTTTTACCGCATTCATATACACCATGATTGGTCTAATGCTTAGCCTGGTAAGTTTCTTTGAGAGTGCATGTTACAAAATTGTTGTCAACATTGTTATTTCTTGATAATTATTGACTAGATTTTCCAGTAGTTCTCTCTAGTCAGAGAGAACCCACTGACCTAATTATGTACCTCCATAATTGGGCAATAAAAAATACGTCCCATACGTTGTTCGTCGTTTAAAAGCGTTTAAGGGTGTACTTAGATTTTGTAGACCATTTTGACTTGAACCTGAGTTTATATATTTAAAATGGGTTATAATTCTTATAAGTATTGTAACAGTTACTTAAATAATAGTTGAATAATTAAGATGTGGTAAATATTTCTCTCGGCGTTTGAATAATTAGCGTAGCATAAAACATGAGCAGTAATAAGAAGAAAGTTGGTCTGATATTTAATTCTATAATGACAAAATCAAATAATATAATGCAAAAATGTACGCAAGCAGTTCAATAAATAAATGGGTGGCAAAATATGATGCATCCATCATTAAAAGCGATTAGGAAATCAGGGCCTCTGTTCGACAGTTAATGGCGAGCTGATTATAAATCGTCACTTTCATTGAAAAGCGCGGTCAACGTCTGACAGGGCTTTGATGTTTGGTAAAATTGCTAAAAAGTCAAAATAAAAGGTAGGTTTGGTTAGTTACTTAATTTTGCGCCCCTAGGGTAAGCTTCCCAGGAATAGGGACGCGTTGAATTAGTGGCAAATCATATATTATTGTTCCTTTTTTAACAATACATAACGAAAAATTCAAGGAATTTTATTGCATAATTATTTTTAGAACTGCTTGTAATGGATTTCTTGCCAAAAGAGCAATATACAACAGTCGCTTTAATTCATTGCCTTTAATTTATTCTGACGGTCTGGGTATTTTGGTCTTAGCGGCAAGTGGCGAACAAGCAATACCCTACAGTCGAGCTCGAGATACAGGCACCTACCTAGTAACATATTTGTATTTCCAGTTAAAAAAGAGTGTTTGAACCATCCTATTTATTTTATCTACACACGTATCATACATACTCGTAAGTCCTCTACAATGCGTTTAACCCGTTAGCAATGACCAGCATTACAATATTCAATTTGGTTATCTGTGGTGGTGTGGTCGTGGTGGTAGGCGTGCTGGCGGGTGTAATTTTATCTTCTAATATATAAAATTTTAGTGTCATGGTGTACGTTATTGAAATCCTCCGAAACGGCTGGACCGATTTTAATAAAATTTTGTGTGTATATCGGGTAGGTCTGAGAATCGGCCAAAATCTATTTTTCATACCCCTTAGTGATGTAAAAAAAAAATGCAGCGGGCGAAGCCGCTGACGGGTCGCTATGTTCTTATAACAATCCTTACGCGTGGATGTTTGTTACGCTTTCACGCAAAAACTACTTGACGAATCATCATTAAACTTTGTACACATATTCTGGGAGGTACTAAAAGTAACATAGGATACTTATTATTAAAAAGTTAGATAAGTTACAGGTAGTACTGGTAGCAATGCAGGTCATTGTCCTTCGGATTCTGAACCGATCTTGGAGCACTTATAATATAAGTGTAGATATAATAAATAATGTATGCAAGTTGCATAATGCAACTGTACATAATTGACTTTTAAAACCCTCATAAGTTAGTTACATAAAATACTATTATACTCGTAACGTACGTTCAGTTGGCGTTTCCTGATATTCTGAATAGCATCGTTAATGACGTTATCAACCTCATCTATTTAACATTGCAGGAATTTTTCTTCTTAACTGTGAAAAAGCAGCGGTATTTCCTGAATCTGGAGACATGGATCAGGTTGTCATGCATGCTCCTGGCCGGGCTGGTGCCGCTGACCGCCGTCCATGATCCAAACAACTATCTAGCCAGCCAGTCCCGTAACATCGCCACCGCAGCTCTGCTGCTTGCCTGGCTCGTCATGCTGTTCCTGCTGTCCCGGTTCCCAAACTGGGGCTACTACGTTCTCATGTTTGGAGAAGTTGCAAGCAATATATTTAAGGTTAGTAGTTACAAATACAAGTAGAATATTAGGGTGAAATAGAAAATAACATAAAAGGAAACTCTAACCGAAAACTTTATTAAAATGCGATAGAGATAGTAATTGCCGATCACGCTTACCGTCTAGTCTCGGCAGAATTGCGTTGCCTTACTGAAAACCTTTTTCTTTTCCAGATTCTTCTCACGTTTGTGTTCCTGATACTAGGATTTTCTCTTAGCTTCATGATTCAGTTCAAAGCAAAGGACCCCTTCGACAACCCGTGGGTAGCTTTCCTGAAGACGATGGTGATGATGACGCAGGAGTTTGAGTACGACGACCTGTTCGGAGACGACCACAAGGTGACACTCGGAGACTCTTTAGGAGTCACCCGTTTCCTCTTTGCACTATTCCTCATGTTTGTTGGAATAGTTCTAATGAACTTCATGGTAGGGATCGCTGTCAGCAACGTGAACGAGCTCAACGTGGCCGGAAACACAAAAAGACTAGAAAAACAAGTGGAACTCCTCATTACTTTAGACTATTTAGTCTACGGACTGGTGAGCAAGGTATTCCCTATCAACACCTACTACAAAAGGTACCATTGGAGCATCAACAACTGCCCTAGCAAAGAGAAACTGTGGCGTATCAGATACTACTTCGACTTCAACGATTCTATGTCGCATGACGACGAGTTCATACCTCTGCATCTTCGTCGTGCTATAATTAAGAAAGCCATGGAGCAGAACAAGAATGTGAAAGAGGATTTTAGTAAGGATTGTTTTGAGAGGGAAATCGGTGTTTTGCGTGAAGCGTTATTCGAGAAATCAGCGGATGACGAGGGAGAGGGAGATGATTTCACGAAGAATAAGTTAGACAAGGTTTTGGAGAAGCTTGTGGTTTTGAGTAATGATGTGGCGAACGTAAAGGAGCAGATACGAGGGTTGAAGGAAGAAAGTCAGAGTAAGGAGGCTCGGCGAGGGCGGAAAGTAAAGCGTGACACTTCGCGGTCACTCTCGAGGGCGCGACTGAGGCCCCGCGGCCCAGAAGAGTTCCTTGACACCATGTTTAAAATGCTGCTGGATATGAAGGAACAGTTGGATAAGGATAAATCGCCGCATGCGCCTGTTAGTATAGATATGAATAAAATAAATCACCTAGATTCGGAATGCTAAATCTACTCAATATTGACTGTTCCAAAGCAGTTCATTAAGAAGGGTGTAGTATCGCTATCTCCTCCTTAGGCATATTATTTTGTAGTTCTTTAAAAGTCTGAAGGATTAGAAGGATATAAGTGTACATTATATTTAGAAGTTAAACAATACGTTGTTTTTTTGTTTGTGCGAATCCCGATGGTTTAATAAATTATATAGAAGAAGGTAGCTTCACACTCCTCTTAACGCGCGGGGGCTATTGCTGTGAAGAGCAAGCAGCAGAAACAAATGAATAGAAACCGCGTTATCGCCGCAGCATTGCATTTCATGGCATGCTTCATACATCTCTTTTTTTCTGTCACACAAACCTTGTCCTGACAATATGAAGACAGCAAAAAAAGAATTATCACGTAAACTATTTATTGTGATAAATGTGATTACAAAAGTGCATTAAGCTCTTGTGATTGCGACGTTGCCATCGATGTTGCCAAGTTTCGTGTCGCGATTGACATACATCAAGGTGGCAGCTACCACTCACTAAATTCATCCTTTTTTGGAAAAATAACCGTTACCATTTTATTAAAAGGCTTAATTTCCATAGAGAAACAATAATTATTTAATTTTTATTTACAAAAACTGAAAAGAACAATAAACTTTTTTTGCTGAATTTGAATTAGCTTCATATAACATTTGTTACTGTAATGACCTCCGGCATAGCAATGTTTATTTGTGATTTGTGCGTTGTTAAACTAACGTGAATAAAGTGTGGCCATTGGTTGAATCACCGAGGTCTTCGCAATCTTAAGGAAATCGCTTATCTATTGATAAATTCGTGGAATCGCAGAGCGATGAATATCACAGAGGCTTTTTATATTACGTTGTCCTGCTGTTTTGTGCTTTCTCATATTTATTTCTATTAACATTTTGCTCGTGAATGAGGAATTCTAATCAAATTTTAAAAAAGTTGACTTATTTATTGTTGTCCGTAATTCTGTCTATTCATTCAAGACTCGTCAAAACCATTTATGTCTACATCGGCGCAATATATTTCTCTATAAATCTTCGAACTGAAATTTGGAACAAGTTATAGTATGTTTAGTAGCCCGTATAAGGCATCATTATTGTTTTCATTTATTCTCAATCGCCCAAATGTTAGCTGTAAGAGATCCCTTGTAGGATTAAGTAGCCTATTTGGTGTGGATTTTATTGTTTCTGTTTCTCATTCAATAAAGTATAACAGGTACGTTACATGCATACACTTAGTAAGTTTAAAAAAGTAACAAATAAGTCAGCTACTTCTTACTTCACGTATTAACTTTCTCATGTTACTTCATGTTGGTTGGTATTATCTAGACAACCAACAACAACAACTACAAACAAGCACACAACAAATAACAATAACAACTTCAAATTAATTATGTGTCCTGTCTGGTGCCCTGTCACTTCACTAAGAAACGTTTCACAAACTGATTTATTTCACAAACATATCATTTGACAAACCCCTTATTTTTCCGAAACTGTAAATATTTCAGGATTTATTTCATGGCCATCGTGTAGGTTAGGTTAGGTTCCTTTTTAAAAATCTCTCTGGCCGCGTGGTTCGACAACGATGTCCGTCTGACCAATCTTTCTATTTCAAAATCAAATTTAACAGAGTTGACGGAGCTCCGCCAGCGCGGAGCTCCTATTTCTAGGTGGTTTTGGCCCTTCGGGCCAGCTGAATGACTGACATATCCTAAACCTACCTTATATTTATGACACTACTGGTCAGTCGGACCACGAGACCTACACCTTTATAAAAATCAATTTTCGTAAAAATAATCAGTTTGAGAAACATTTTTTGGTAAAATATTAGTGAACCATCATTTCTAGATATACATAAGCTTACACCAAAAGCCGATAAGGAATCAATCACATATCAAGACATGCCTTCGGAGTCGTCGGTCGAGTATCAACGAATAGTGGTTCACGTGTGGTTAATTATGTGAAAATGTCGCCGATGCGAGGTGAGTAGGAATTGACTATAGTTGGGTCAATCTGGATCATCCCTGTGACAGCTCATATAAACACTTAGTACCAGGGTTTTATGACTACACGGTGAAAAACGATATTGCTGCGATATTTTGTCAACGTCTCGATAATTCTTATTTACTCGTCAAACGCAATATCGTTTTAACCCAGTAAGAGGCCGTGGGCGACCGAGCTTTACTCGAGTGTATGTAGACGACACTGTATGTCGAATACTTCGTAATACGATTTTTCGGTGGAACCCGATTTTTCCCGAAGATGACAACTCGACAGATCGTTTTTTTGACCCGAAATACCCCCATTCCGCAATTTTATCAAAATAGTTAACGCCGTTTTCGAGAACGTGATTGATTACAAATATATGCATTAGGTAGGTGGTACCTATGTTAATACCATATTTGCAAAACATGATATGATATTCGCAAAACATCATATTTGCAAAATATGATATTAGCTAAACATGATAAGTATTAACAAGAAGTTAATTACCTATAGACAGTGTCGACGGAGCTGCGCTGTATGGTGTGGGCCTGGGCCCCGTTATATAAACCTACGAATTACAAGCCGAAGTCTCTTTTAAAGTCCTTTTGCAAGAAAGAGTGTTCCACAAGTAATTTGTAATTTGTAGCTTTATAAAACAGGGCTCTGCTGTAAAACTGGCGTAACCTAAACCTACGGGTATCTACGATTCTATAACCTAATACCACTATTTACAAATATTATGTTTCGAGAATATATTTTTTTTCTAATATCGTGTTTTGCGACGCACAGTTGTTAACTAGATATAGGAATAGAGCCTTCTACATGTCCTGCATGGTGGAGACAGTGGGATAAGACAAGTTGCATTCAGGGAATATAAACGACTGCAGAACAGCTGCTTTAAATACAATTTAAAGTATTGACGTATCCTGTGTTCATATGTGTCAATTGTATGTACATTTTGACAGTTAGCAGCAGATATGTTGTGTGCTTGCCTAGCTCCATAGGAGTAAAGACGCCTGCGAATTATCGCTGATAAAATAACTTGCGCGTAGGTATTCCACAGGCGTCCAATATCAAATTAAAATAATATACTTATGAGAGACGAACCTGCAGTTAAAATGCCATTTCATACTAATATTGAGTGTTCCATCTTGGTCTTCACGGTTGGCAATGCATTTGCAGTCTTGAGTTTGCAGTCTTGACATTCTTGATTCACATTGAGATAGTCGCGAGATTGCAAATATTTATGGGCGTCAGACACCACTTAACACTTTGTCTGTTTACCTTTTCCATGTCATAAACAAAATGAGGTCGGTAGCATCTTGTTTATCTTAATTACGTGACGTTAAAGCGATAAGGTACTTATTTATGGTGAGTTGGTGAGTAATTAGTGCTTACCGTAATGTGACCTTGCAACAAAAAAACTTATCATTATAAAAAGGTCTACATGCAAAATTATGAAACTTAGGTACGTACATAAGAACGACCGACCAATAAACCACCCGTTCGTCAGATGCGCCGGGCTCCTAGGTTTTTAGAGATGTTGTGCAGGCCCTATCGAAATTGGGTTTGTTAGATTAGATAACTTTTATAAAAGCATTTTTTCATTGTAGCGAATTTTCACATCGTGTTCTTTCATACATAATCGTCATTTTTCTCGGTCGCATTTCTTACGGTCTCTCTTTCTCACGCCGCCTATAGCATTATTTAATGTCCGTGATTTTTACTATTCACTCACATCACAAATTTTTCCGTCGCAAATTTTTACATAGTAATGACATCATAGTATACAAAGGTAGGTTAGGTGAGGTTCGTTTTTATAACAGGCCCGGAGGGCTAAAACAACCCAGAAATATGAGTTCCGCTAGGCGGAGCTCCGTCGACTCTGTCAAATTAGATTTTAGCAATGGGAATAAACACTACTAATAAAATAATCTCCTGGTAATTTACGTGATTAAAATAAACGCGAACATTAAACAACTCTATATAAAAACTAGCTACGTAGAGAAAAGCGAATAGAAAATTGACGACTATGTAAAAACGCGATGTGAAAATTCGCTACTATGAAAAAACTCTTTTGTGGGAATCATCTAACAAATCCAGTCTGTCTATCCGTCTGTTTGTTACGCTTTTACGGATAAACCGCTGAACGGATTTAGATGAAATTTCGTATTAAGAAAGTTTGAGTCCCGGGATAGGACTAAGGGTACTTTTTATTCTGAACAACTGAAAGGTTCCTGAGGGAATAGCGATAAACGACTCCTAAGCTACCTAAGTGGAATCTGAGACCCATAGACATTTGAATTCTCAAGATTATAATCCTACGACCTCAAATGCGTTGCCAACCCTGAGGACTACGATGGAATGCCTCTATGCTAGTAATTTCGGTGGTCTTATCCCCACACCGGAACACAACTTTGCGAACACTGTTCCTTGGCGGGTGGTAAATGGATAAGATGGTGGTAGCGATCCGGACGGACCCTGCACAGGTTCCTCTACCACCACTATTTATTGTATCGAGTTATAATAAATATTAAGTCAATTAAGCATTTATAAACTACAGTAACAAATAGCTAGTATTCAGTATTTAGTATTCCAAGCCGTAAACTTTTATAAATATCAGTTTTGAGGTGTTGATTGAACCGGTTCGCCTAAGTAATATGGAAATCTACCTAGTTCCTATTAGATGTTTAAGGTCAAGGATGTATTGCCTAGGTTGACGTTTTTATAAAAACCACGATCCACGGAGATAACATTATAACAAGCTGTTTATCACAATGATATCGCACGCACCAGACGTGAAATAGAGTCATTGTCAAACTCATTAGCTAGTAGAACTATGTAACGTTCTTTAACATCATCTAATATTATCTCGAAAATCGAATGAAGCCCTTTTTAGGGTTTCGTAGCAAAATGTTAAAAAGGAACCCTTATGGTGAAACTTCGGTGTCTGTCTGTCTGCCTGTCTGTCTTTATGTCACAACTGTTTTTCTCTGGTTATTGTAAGCGGGGTTTCATATGAAAGGGCTCAATCTGAACATTTCAACCCGTAACGTAATAATGTTCAAAAAAAGTCGTTCTCCCCCTTATTACCGAAGCTTATGATTCTTATGAAATCACAAACAAAATAAAAATCTGAAAAAGTCATGACTTCAAAAAAACAGTTTTATGATAAAAATTGCATAAAACTTTAAAGATCCGTATTATAAATTTAGGCTGGTCAAAATGGACCTTATTACATAGAAAATGAAGTTTATAAAAAAATGAGTATTTTCTCGAACTTAATTTTACTTCCTTATTTTCCTCATTTTGCTATGAACCTTTTTGATCACAATGCCTACGCCGCAAAAACACTTTGAAGGATTACTCCTAAACAACTTTTAAACATTACAATGACTATGAACTTAATAAGACTCAAATGCAAAACATCTCTGTTGTAAAATGCCTGGATATAAAGAAAGATGCCTGCCTAGGGATGAAAAATACTTCAAATGCAAAACAACTCAGTAGTTTTATGACCTGAGGTGCGATTTTTGAATCTCACCGACGTATATATGACTAACTTTAAAATCAATTTGTGCAGATATTTAATCTACGAGCGGGCCCACCTTTTGGATTTGATATGATAATGAAATCAAACAAAAACGATATACAAGCAATTTTAATGGTTCGTCAAGAATTGTTTACTATTAGGTCATTACCTATGAAATTGGTGTTTTGTAGAACAGGCTATCTAGGGCCGTTACAGAAGGACAGAATTTTAACTGCAACTCAGCTGCAAAATGGCATTTCAGTTTCTTTAATTGCCTCGTAACTGCACCCGAACTGCCATTTTACAGTTGGTTGCAGTTTAAATTACGAACATGGAGGTTACCTCATTAAATATAACTAAAAAAACCTGTTGCCTTCTTTATGAAATAAACAACGAGTATTATTTACAGTATTATGGGTCGTTTTCAAAAAAATTGTACATAGTTAAGGGCTTAATGAAAACAAAATCACGATCGCGTCCTTTGTATAACGAAAGTTAGTCATACAACCTGTATGGGTAACTTTCGTCACACAAAGGAATCAATTAAGTTTTGTTTTAATTAAAGCCCTTAACTATGTACAATTTTTTTGAAAACGACCCTTATGCAAACGCAATAAATGAATTCAAACGATTGTCATTATAGACCATTAAGTTTTAATAGATAACAACCAATTCAACTTAAAGTGGCCAGTATCTAATCTCAAAATAGGGAATTCGCATAGAGTTTTCTATCTCACTTCCATTTCACATTTATAATATTAGTTGGATATTATTAATTTGAGGCAATTTGCTTTTTAGCCGTTCTTTATTGCGAGTCATTTTGCTTCTCAGTCATATGGCGTGTTACGTATAATCCTTCAAAGTATTTTTCTTTTATGAGACATTTTGCTACCTGGACAAAAATAAATGTAGGCGTAATGCAACTTAGGTAACCCGCTTTAGAGGTATTGATTTGAGGCATTTTGCTTTATAGCCGTTGTGCATGTTAGTTATTTTGCTTCTTAGTCATATAGCGTTTTAGGCGTAATCCAGTTTCGAATGGGTTTTATAAGTCTTTTACTTAGAAAAGTCGTTCGATATGCTTTTTAAAGCGGTATTTATAACACACACACTAGTAAACTTCTTGGCCTGATTGTGCAAAACGTGGTTACAGAATTATCAACAAGTCTTTTTAGAGTTGTTGGTATTTCTGTAGCTCTGCCTACCCCACTCTGGGAATAAAGGCGTAATGTTATGTATGTATTTATGAATTTATTTATAAGGGTTATCTGTGCTTTAGCTGTTAAGATTTCCCTTATAGTGAATGGTTAGTTTAACAAATAACTTAGTCATATATTTCGTTCCAATAGGTTATTCTTTTAGTGGGGTATTCTATTGAGAGGTTAGTCTTTCAAAAGCTTTTATCGGTGAACGTTCCTGGTTTAAAGATATGACCTATGACTTTCCCGCGGCGTTGCTTACGGTGAGCGTGAAATATCCTGTGGTTCTTATTCATTGAGTAGTAGGACGTCATAACAGCATACGCACTTTTAGAATAATAGTGACCTAATTCAAACATTTTCAGCTTTCGATTTGGAGTCTTAAATTTAGTAGTATAGAGACCTAAGTCGAAATTCAAAATATGTGGATTAGGTCACTATAATTCTAAAGATGCGAATTATGACCACTAAAAAGTATGAAATAAAATAAAATGCCTTTAAAACCCAAAAAATAACTTCTTTTGAAATGGTAATAGGTCAGTCAAACTGAAGTTGGCGTCCCAAAATATTTTTAATCAAACCCCGACTTCAGTTTGACGGACCTATTACCATTTGAAAATGAGTTTTATTAAGTTTTTTGTTTTTTAAACATATTTTATTATGACCCTACTGTTAACAACGAACTGTGAATAGGTTATGGGGCAGTAATGTTTACCATAACCTGACCTTCACAGAGATGACGCCTCATCACTGATTGCTTGAGGAATGACTAAGTTGTATGCTTAAAATGACAAAGTTACTTCTGCCGGCGAGAGAGGCGCTCATGTCAACGAATGTCTCTAAAGTTCTTTGAAATATCCTTAGTTCTAAATTTAACCGCTTGCATTGATAAGCTTGCCGAATGCCAATGATGATTCCAGTCATTTTTCCGCCATGCTACCGAGCAAACGTGAATAAATTAATTAAAAAGCGAAATGTCTATTTTAAAATTTGAGGTTGCTTCAGTGTGTTGACATTTTCAATGATATATCTATACAAGGTGGTGTTAAATACAGATTTTGTGTGTTTGTTTACAAATGTGCACTAAGGGGGTCTTCTCGTCGTTTTTTTCAACAGGTACGATTTGTATTGCGTTTAGACTGGTTTACAAATAAATTATCGAGAGCGTGGAATTGCATTTGTTTGTAGTGGTTGTACCGTTCGCATAAAAAGGAAAATAATTCAAGTTTTTTTTTTCATTATCAGGAATAGCAATTCCTACTCCCTTAACAAGTGGAATAGGTACCTATGTCCTTAAAAGTTAAAAAATATTTGATTACATTGACTCTCAATCGGATCAGAGTTTGTTACTTAAATTCATAAATAATATTTTTTGATAATCTTGTATCTTACGGTAAGGGCCCAGTCAAAGTTATTCTGAAAATTGCGAGAAGGCAATAAAATAAGATTGTTTCCTTTTTCACATCACATTCACTAACTGATACAAATATAATAATAAATTAGTGACAGGGAGACTTTATTTTATAATTACAATATTTTTCGCCAGAACAAGATTATGACCAAACAAAAATATGTCCAAAACAGAACGCCGAAACAAGAATGCGTCCAAAGAAGATTATGTCGAATCAGGAATACGTCGAAAAACAAAATAATATAAAATAAGTCGTATATTTTAGTTTTTTTTTTAATGTTAAGGAGAGGGCACACGAGCACTCAGGCCACCTGATGGTAAGTGGAATCTGAGACCCATAGACATTTGAATTCTCAAGACTATTATCCTAAGACCTCAAATGCGTTGCCAACCCTGAGGACTAAGGTGGAATGCTTCTATGCTACTAGCCTTGATTTCACCGGTTGTCTTATCCCCACACCGGAACACACCAATGCGAACACTGTTGCTTGGCGGGTGGTTAATACTTTACCACCTAAATAGTATTAAGACTTTGACATCAACATTATTTTTGTATTTACTTCTTTAATAAATTGTATAACAAACCTTTTTATGTTGATAGTATGAGAAAAGAGAGACATTTAAATATACCTAGCATGGCTGTAAACACATACTACCACTACATATGCAATTCCGCGCTCTCGTTAATTTACCTATCTATCTATACTAGTTTAAATTTCAGTTTTAAACAAACAAAAACATCAAGCACAAAACTCTTAGAATTGTTGAATCTAAGTTCAATTTTATTATTGCATTAGCGACCCACCCTTGCTTCTCTCCGGGTTAAAGAACTATACATATGAACCTTCCTCTTGAATCACTCTATCGATAAAAAAACCCGCATCAAAATCGGTTGCGTAGGTACTTTTAAAGGTCTAGCATACATAAGGACAGAGAGCGGGAAGCGATTTTGTTTTATACTATTCATAGTATAAAACAAAATCGCTTCCCGCTCTCTTTAGGGGAAGAAGGTTATGTGGGATTAGCACTGCATGAGTGGGTACTGTTCGGGATGGGTGTAAAAGTCTATTTAAAAAAACTTTTGTAATTTAGAAATGAACTTTAATAAGAAAAATAGAAGTATTTTAAAGCGAGTACTTAATCCTCCACAAAGCTAAGAATCAGACAGCCGTTTCTAAATATTATCGACTTGAAAAACAACTATATCAAGGACATACATATATTTTTATGTAGAAACGCATTTGACGCTACTGCTATCCAAAAATGATACAACAGCGGGAATCCTTACATACATTGTCCTGACAAAAACATAAATAACGGTACCCAGTAAAA